>JAFJTQ020000046.1:0-231825 GCA_022559915.2 Septoria petroselini
GCGATAATACCTATAGTAGTAAGGTAGTAGTAGAACTATACGGCTAGTATATCCTTTAATTAAGACGCTTTAACTTACTATAATGTTTCTCCTCCTCCTCCTAATCTCTACCGTATAGTTAGCGTCTACGTTCGAGTTACTATATAGTCGGCGCCTATAGTCGGCAACGCCTTAGGAGATTACTAAACGCGTTAGGAGATTACTAATATCTATATATCTACCTACCTAGACTATCTATTAAGTACCTAACCTACCCCGCATTTTAGTAGGTTAGGTCGAATCTACTCTAGATAGTAAGTAACCTACTACTATCTATACCCTAAACTAAACCTATAGATATATACCTAACCTAATCTAACCCGCCCTATTCCGACCCCTAAACTAGATAGATAGGTAGTATACGTATATTAATAGTTTAAAAGTCTAAAGTGCGAATTCGAATAAGGATTGAAAGTCACGTCAGCTTTTTGGGGTCATGCCAAGACTTTCTCGGTCATGCTTGGCAATAAGGAGGACGCGTCAGCTGAAACCCGGAGGAATGCTGCCTGTGCAGCTTCTTTATAATCTCTCGCACATGCGGTGAGATGTAGTGCTGTCATAGCCACCTGACGAGCTCGAGAGCTACAGGCCATCATCGGACGGATGTCTTATGCACTCCCACACGGAGGAGCCGCGTCGGTAGCATCAAGGCGTGGGATGGACACATCAAGAGCGTATCGCACTGGAGCAGCCGTCCATGTGACCTTGACCGCTTGAACGGAGACGCGATGGTGTTGGAGAGGACAGTGTCGAAGTGGGAACAGACGAGCCCGTTGCAATGATAAGCGCTCACAGCTAGATGTGTGCCGTAGTTGGACGAATGGACTTCGCGGTATTCTCGCATGGCAATCGGGCACTGCAGACAGCATGGCAGGTCGGGGTCGCTTGACACGCTCATGGAGATCGCACAACAGCGCACATGCTACCCCTGACGAGTTGCACAGCTGGCACTGTGGGCATCGTGCTCCACAACATAATGACAGGCTGGGCGTCTGGTGAACTGGACTGAAGGGGCGGTCATATTGAACAGGATGATGCGCCAGCATACGGCCGGCCCACTGCAGAAACGCCCATCCGACCCAATGGAGTCCAATTCGGAGCACTTCAGGGTAGCATGGAGTTGATTCGGGCACCAGATCGGAACCATTGGGGTGCTTCTTCGACACGAACGCCTCACTGCCCATCCCGCTGGAAGCACTGCTGCAAGTCAGCGAGGTACAAAAGTGAAAGGGATGAGATCGAACAATAAGATCTCGCATGTCGAGCGAGTGCAGCGGAGGTGAGCATTTGTCCAATGGCCATTGTAAAATTGATGTGAGGATCAATTAAGAGATCGACCGGCAGACGTCGTCGGTAGACCGTAGGCAAACATCTCATATGCATACAGAGCACTAGCGCGACTGCTGGTTTCGAAAGACTGCCACGCGTTCGTCACACCACCGCGCCGCCTCATCTTCGCGTCCTCCACCGACAACACGCTCCTTGATTCTCGCCACCCACACGCTCGTTCACACCCTCTCCTCACCGCAGTCACTCGTTCGTGCCAGAAGGCACTTTCTCGCGATGAGGACTTCACTCGTCACAATCGTGGCGGCCTTCGTCGCGACTGCTGAAGCCAAATACGGCAACGTGACTTCGGTCAATGGCACCAACAGGTAAGTGCTCCTCTTCTCTGCACCTGCGCCGTTGCCGGGTTACCTCTTGCCTGCATCTGGTCTGGTCTGGTCTGGTCATCCTATCCGACTTCAAGCACTTCAGGAGTGAGGTTTTCGCAATCTCCGACTACACAAGCACACTCTTCGCCAGCATCTTGCCGAATATACATCTTCACGTTTCAATCATGGCCAAAGGGAAATCCGGACAAGCCAACCAGAACAAGAGAAAGAGCCGGCAGAGTGGTGAGGCGATATCGGCTTCAAACAGCGTCGACCTCAACGGTTCTCTTTCTTTACGAACTCTGGCCAGCGAGTGGCGCCGCCCTACACAACCTGGTTCCAAGAGGAAAGACTCAGTTTTGGACATCTCTCAACAACATGGCGAGCTAATTGCTCCATCTCGCACAAAGGAATTGGCTGGCCAACGCTGGACATGGCTGCAGGCAAAACGCAACCCATTACCGGCAGCCCGAGACTGGATCGTATCAACCAGGGTCTGGCGGTTCACGAACACACGCATCAGATTACGGACTCTCATCATCAATGCTATCGGGCTCTGCATGGTGTTTGGTGCTCTCAAAGTGGTGCTCGATAGCTTACTTCTTGCGACTAGGGTGTCTGCCGCGTATTCTGCCAGCGCTTCCACAGTCTACATCCCCTACGCACAGACCGGCTCTGCCTCAGAGCTATCTCTCGCTAGCTCGATTCCAGACCAGGATCTTTCTCCGTCGACACTGTACGCGACCGTTTCCACGTTCACAACTATCGTGTCTCGCACCACAACAATCACTGCGAGCGAAACCTCTCAGCCTATGACAGAAGTCTCGATCACGACTGCTACGGTCACTGCTACGCTTTCGCTTTTCACGACGATCACAGCGTCTTCTCCGCCAAGTTCTTCACCTCCGCTCGTGTCCTCGGGCGGTCCTGCATACTCTTTCCATGTCTCGAGTGGCAGCACAATTTGGCAAGGCGGATCCAAGCCCACTGGCAGCGCCTCTCTCAACGTTGTCACGACGTCTGTGGTGGTCACTCCGCTACCGACAGTGTCTGCGCCAGCTGCCAGTGGTGGCTCGTCGCTCAGCTCTTCTCCGCCCTCAGAGGCATTGACGACATTCACGCCACCGCCATACAGTTCGACAACCTTCAGCGTGAACAGCCTTGCCCTTACGACGACTCTGACAAGCACTCACTACATCACTCGGTCGCTTTCACGAGTCTCGTCATCGCCTCAATCCTCGCGCGCTAGCTTCACAGGGGTGAACAGTGCTGGATGGAATGCTTCAAGCACTCAAGACGCTGCATTGACCAGTCCGGTCGCTAGTGTTCCACCACGGTTCACGAGGTTCACAAGGATGGTCTACTTTGGCCACGATGACATTACCACATCAACAAGCACGCAGCTAGTCACAATCACCGTGGGACAAGCCGCAACTACAAGCTTTTGGGAAGTCATTGGAAGTTCCACAGCCTCCCTGTCGGCGTTCTCAATCTCCTTGGGCAATTCTGGTCCTTCGCCTACCCAGCCGACACAGAATGAGTCGCAGACGTCTAGAGCTACTTCAGCGCCGTCCCCCACAGCGCCCGTGACCAGCATTCACCAGACGATTGGGGCCAGCGGAAGTAGCAGCTCGAGCTACACCATCCTGCCTGTCTCATCAGTACTATCCACGTACGGCCTCACCGGGATCAGCAGCACATCTCATGTGTCCGCTACTACCACCGCTACAAACGTATTGTACACCATCACAAGTGCACTGTCTGGCGAAGGCACAAGTATCACTGTCCGTGGCCCCTTCAGTTCTCTCGCGGAGGTCGACGGTGCCCCCTTCAGCTCCATCAAGGAATCAGGCTCGCGTCTCCCGGCTAACAGCTACTCATACGGCGCTACTACTGGGTCTTCACTGTCCTCTTCAACCTTGGTCCCCACAGCTTCCAGCCTTGTCGACTTGTCGTCGCTCCCAGTATCGGAGGGTGCGTCGCTGCCCACCCCCTCTCGCTCATCGCCACCAGAATTTGTGAGCTTCTCGTCGGGCTCATCAACAAGTGTCGCAACATCTCAGACTGGACCGAGTACACGGGCTGAATCATCGCTCAGCTCAACGACATTGCGAAACAGCCAGCCCGTTGATAGGACTGTGCGATCCTCCGTGACCGACGTGGAGAGCGCCACCTTCATCACAAGTACCCGGTCGAGAATATCCTCTGTCAGTTCTCGCAACATCACGTCTATAGTTACAGCGACTCTGTCACGATCGACTACCGCAACGACATCTGCTACAGCCAGTGCAATTCCGACTTGTGGTGAGCAGGGCGATTTTACCATGAGTTTCGACGACTTGCCAACATTCCACTCTGGTAGCGCCAGGTTACGCAAGCGCCAGAGCCCGTCCTGGAATAGTACAAGCACTATCCGTGGGAACGATACCTCAGACATCACTCAACAGCCACCACTGAGTGTGCGGCCGTACAAGCATATGCTCTTCAGCAGTGGTTATGTGTATGCTCCGCAGCCAGTTGAGCCCTTTGCACCAGCTTCCGCGCCGAACGTTGCAGTTTTCTTAGCGAACGGCACTGGGCTTCGGGCAGGAGCTCCCCCGTCGGCTCAAAATGGACTGGAGCCCGGCGAAATTGCTGACGGTCCTTATCATGAAGGCCAACTGGCTTTCTTGTTCAATCCGCGCAGCGCAGCACTGGGGTGCGATAGCCAGACCGCACCTTGTACCATGGAGGTCACTGGGTATACCTGGAACGACACGGTCAAAGACGATGTGCCCACTTATTACGAGAACTACACACTTCCAGCCTGTGAGCACTACCGGAACTGTCAACTAACCACGGTGACTTTTCCGCCCACCTTCCGCAACCTCAGCGGCATTCGCATGCGGGCTGTAAGGGGCTTGGAGCCGCGCACGTTCTTCGTAGATGACATTGAGGCGAGCTGGGCCGACAGTTCTTGTGAGTCCGGAAAGACACGGCAGAACAGTCCGTAAGCTCGTCGCGATATGGTGGAGACCTGCACCGGCATGATTGACGCGTCAAGCGCATCAGGATTGAGCAACTGGATGGGGCATCGAACGATTAGCATGAGGTTTGACGGCACATCGTACTTTCCGAGGGTCGTCGCGGTCAGCCACGTCGCCTTGGACGCACGTGAGCTTGATCCGCTCGGCGCCCGGCCAGAGGCAGTAAAGGCACACGCGATCCGGCATCGACGAGCCTGTATCTAGCTGTGATAACACAAATCTTGTGCAAAATCGTCTTGGCACGTAAAAATTGTGCCTTGGTTGGCTCGGAAAGCTCATGATGGGATGTGCTTACCACTCAAAGCCAGCCAATCAAGTGGCATGAAATTGCTTACACTTACCACTGTATGGTGCACAGAAAAACTCGTTCCATATATACCACCTTGCAAAAATGATGCGTGGCCTTTATCTTGACGCAGAGTCTAGGTGCTTTTATTCCGCATTCTCTTCTTGCAAAAGACGGAGCAACTTATTTCACCAAAGCAAGGAGATGGCCAACGACAGACGCACGAGCATGCTTGAGGACGACGGACCTTCGCGCGCGCGGCCGCGCAGACATCTAAATCGCTTGTCCAACGCTACGAGTGAGACCAAGTCTGTAGCCGAGGACATCTTGCAAGCGCAACACGAGACTGACGCTTCAGACAAGCCAGCCAACACTCGTCGGAAACAATCTTTCTTGCATGTGACCGCTCCGGAGAAAGAGTTCGATCGAACTGCGACAAGTACCTCGTCGAGGCTCAGCAGTACGCGGCGGAAGCAGTCATTTCTTCACGTCACAGCAGCAAGAGCCTCGCAAAGCGCAAACCATGCCAACGACGAGCAGTCTCGGATACAAGCGCAATCCTTGACCGCTCCGCATCAGCCATCTCGAGGCGTCGCAGGCCTGGCGGAAGACCAAAGTCCACCAAGCGATTCGACAGGATCAGAGTTCTCCACGGTGCTACAGGGCACTTTGGGCATGATTCGAGAGCACCGCGAGTATCTCGGACGATCTCGTGCCGCAGCAAGACGTAATGAGGACATCCTGGCGAGGCTCGCAACCACGCCAACGGCATCCTGGAGAGCGAAGCAGAAGCCCTCCGTCGGACCTGTCACTAGCACAGCGAATCCACCAGAGACACGACTGCCTAGACCTGTAATACCCTCAGGCATAGCAAGTCGATCTTCAAATGGACTCCGAGCTCGACCGGGCACTGCACTAGCCGACAGAATCGTCACAAGAGGGACCACTGCCAGAGGGCCTCTAGTGAGCACAAGCAATAGTGTTACCAGCAGAAGACGTTCCGCAAGTATTGGTTCTGTCGCACGTTCAGGCTCGTTCGGAGTACCGAAATCTGAGCGTTCGCCTGGTATGGCAGCGCCAGCCAGAGACCTCAGCAGAGGCCTTGCGCAGAAGTCACACGCAAACGATTTGCCTCGTACCGGCAATTCAGAGTACCAGATCACTCGGCGTACCAGTCTATCACGCGCCGAGGAGCGACCTAGTCTCAGAATCGCCGGTGAAACCAGGAGGCATGATCGAGTCTTGCTCGACGCCGCGATACCGGCATCGTCAACGCCACTGTTGCCGAACGCCAATCGATCACAACCGCATGCCGCGCGAACTGCGGCCAGGCAGCCACTGCAGGGGTCTCAAGCATCATCCGGTCAGACAAGACTAAAGTCCACTTTCTCCAGGACAGTGAGGCCAGATCCCTTTGCGCCAAAAGCGGATATCAATACACGTGTATCCAGTACCGCTGGCATGAGCAGCAGACAATCAAGACCGCTGAGTAACGTCTCTCTTGCTTCGCAACGTGGCACATTCCCCGAGGCCCCCAATAGTCGGCCGCAGTCTCTTGTGGGCGCTCACAGTAGTGCTGAGCAGAGGGTGTATCGTCGGCCAGTATCCGATGTGCCTGCTTGGCAGCGCCTGTCGCAACAGAGCACGGTTTCTTGGTCGTCCAAAGGCAAGGCACCAATGAGAGATGGGGACCATCTTCGAGAATTGCAGGCCATGGTTGAGAACAGGCCCGTCTCGATGCCTTCCTCACTGCAACCGCCAAGCAGTGCGCGGATTTCGTGGGTGGGCGAAGATCTCGAGACGTGTATGGACGGCCGCGCGTGTGATCGATCCTGCAATGCTGTGGTCGATCACAGCAAACTGCAAGCCAGGCTCCGACAGGACTCCGGAGCCGATGCCGATGTCACCGGAGCTCCTGTCCCAGCCGCGCAGAATCAGCAGTCTGCCCTAGTCAGCAGCTTAGACCTGTCAACACCAACCAAGTACGACGAAGTTGTAACGGCCTGGCACGATGATGCTGGTTGGCTGTTCAGCGTTGCAGATCAGAATCATCGCAACGAGTACAGGTCTCTGACTAGTCCATTGAAATCAGTCAAAGCCAGGAGATCTTCGTCGAAGATGGTTGTGGACGTGGACTTTCCCACCGCAGAGACATTCCAGGCCATGATCGATCGTGCGCACAAGTCCATGGGCAAGCCACGGCGTGGTACTGCTACCGGCCCGGATCATCCGAGTGCACCGAACCCAAGCCGAGCTCGCAGAAACTCCACCAGCTTCATGGCCAGAACAAAAAAGTTCCTCTTGGCGCCATTCAGACTCAACGGTAAATTCAGAGGAAGCGGACCAAGCGGACGTCCTCGACGAGGCAGCACAGGCAGCCTTTTGCCACCTCGGCCCACGATTGTTCACCACCTGGCCAACGGCACACGAGTAACGTACAGCCATGCAAACAGCTTGCGACCTGAGCACAACCCGGCACTGCTTCGGACAACGGTACCCGGCGGCCAGCCGCAGACTGCTCGACTGCCCAAGAGAAGAACAGCCCAGCCTCGAGTCAGATCTTCTCTTGCGACGCATGAGGAGAAGACCGAGGAGGATGAAGAGGAGGCGCCAACCTGGATTAATATGGATGTCCACGAACTCTCAGCGGATGAATGGAAGCCCGAAGTCCCATCGTCGGCACGCAAGACGCAGAGGACGTGAGTGCAGAGCAGCTTGAGCAAATCCGCAAAGCACTCAGCACATCCAGCGCGTTGTTTGGATGTAACAAAAATGAGCGATGGCGTTCGGAACGCGTGTGTTTCGTGATACCCAGGATATACAAAAGCGCTGTGTCTTCTTTATCGCTGTTTGGAGGCGATTGAATGTATCTGTAGCTTGGTCAATAACTGTAATAAAAACTCACTCAGCTCAATCCGCGCAGAATATCTAGAACCATGTTTGATTGTTGTGAAACAAAGAACGGATGTCATGCTGAACCATTTCGCATGCAGGGATCTTCCATCTTGGCCTCGGCAGTGACATCGAGAACGTCACTCTTGTCAACAAGGTCCTCCTCAACTCACTTACAGCCTCAAAATAAATGATCACCCAAGTATAACACGCTCTCATAATCACATCCCCTTGACTTTGATCCTCAGACAAGAACTTCTCAATCTCTCAACCATGCCTCTAACAACTATACACCTCTTCGCCCTCGCCCCGCAAACCACAATTCCCCAGTTCCTCCGCCATCTGCACTCCTCCTCCTCCTCAGTAAAGCCTCTCGTGGCCTCCAAAGTCGTGCGCTGGATCATCCAACCCGAGAAACTCTCCACGCACCTCCTGCACCAAAAATGGGACCTGTTGATCATCTTGCCTGCATCAGCGCAAATTCCTGAAGCCTGTCTCGGAGAAAATTGGATTCATCGCCATTGGAGCATTACCGCAGGCGTGCCGTCTAGTCTGCTGAAAGACTTTGACGCGAAGAATGCGAGATTACTGCATCCGCATAGCGGAGATGTGCCCGAATTGACGGGGTCGTTGTCGAAGCCGAAAATGGCGAGTTCGAGCCAAGGGTTGGAGTTGAATGAAGATATTCTGGAATGGAGTCGTGGGTTCGAGCTAGGACAGGAGGGGGCGGTGAGCATGTTGAATCTGTTGTCCTTTAAACCGGGCAAGGAGGCGCATGAGAGTTATCTCAAGTATGGTAAAGCTTTTGGGGAGAGTATTGGGAAGAAGAGAGGCGGGACGGCTAAGATTGTTGGCAAAGTGGTGCCTGATCAGAAGACGGCTGGTGAGGATCGATATGGATGGGACGAGATTGCGCTGGCGCATTATCCGAGTAAGATATCACTGCACTTGTGGCAATGTCTTGACAGGAGGAAGGTGTATGAGCTGACCTGTGGAGTAGGTATTCGCCACTTCACCGATATGCTTGCTAGCGAAGACTACCAGAAAGTGAACCACGAGTCTCGACTGCCCGCCTTGAGAGATACGTGCATACTGTGCACCACTGAGTTGGATCAGGAGCTCAATGTCGACAAGGCAAAGCTGTGAACAGGACGCTTGAGACTGGAGTGTCACACCTGATTGACATCTTAAATTCCTCCAAGCGTACTGCGGTCATCTCCAGCACACAATCTTCTGCGGCCGCGGCCTGCAGAATACATGTCAGCGTTCTTACACTACACGCAAATGATGGCGAGCATACCTCCAGCGGTGCTTCATTTCGCCGGGACGTCAGCCAATGGTCCGCGAAGCTTCTCGATACCCTCCATGACAGCAAGAGCCATGACTTCCACATCCGGACCAAGAGCATCATAAAGCTTCAGCTGAGCGACTCGGAGCTGTCCGTCCGCAATCTCATCAAGAACGTGTAGGTACACGGCAGAGACTCGCTTTGACTTGTCCTCTTCGTCGATCAGTGCCCAGTGCGCCCAATGTGTGTCCGCGCTGCCGATATAGCGGCGATCTTCCATCCTATCACCCAGACCATAAGCACAGCCTCAGTTGACCGGAGTCAATCGAAAGGCGCAATCTTACCGCTGCTACCGAAACTTCCTGCCATCATCTACCTTGAACACATAGTGTTTGTAGCTTGCGCCTCGAGCGTTATCAATGCCAATCCTTGCCCACATGTTCTTTCCCCGAGCTTGCGGAATGTGCACGCCGTTGCGGTTGACCTTGGTGGCGCCGGGTACGTAGGGATCACCGAGGATGACTCCAAATCGGAAAGACCAGCGGCCTGAACCTCGACACGCCGCGAGAATCTCGCCGGGACTGCCATCGTCCTCGAGCCGATGAATTGTGCTGACGTTGATGCCGTGGCGTGCGCGCGTGAGCTTAGTGCAGTAGTGCGGCCAGCCGTCCTCCCTGATCTCGTACATGCCGGCCAATGTCTGGCCGTGAGTCGAGATGATATCAAAAGTCCTTCGAGGAGGGTAGACTGGGCCTGTGTACAGTGGCTCTGGAGCCGAATTGTAGGCGCCCATGGCGATAATAATAGCTGGCCAGGTTTGCGGATGGAGTAGAGGTACTGACCGAGGCGCCGAGTCCGGCAGTGTTTATCATCAAGTGAGTCGCGCAAAAAGCAGGAGCGGCTTAGAGACCGATCTTGCATTTTCAATGTTAATTTCCTTCTCAAGGGATGTGTACCACCTCACATGAAGCGTTGATGTGTGGAATCGACATCAGCGTGAGTGCCGCGAGGCAGCTAGGAGGAATAAATTCTGCTTTTTATCAACAACACTACCTTTCAATGTCAGACCACCAACGCCATGCTAGAACACGAGTCCAGAATATCAAGCAGCTCTACTGTTGCATCACTTTCAAGCTGTCAGACACCTTGAATGGCGCTTCGGTCTTGCTCTTGATCTCGTCCACCGTAACACCCTCAGCATGCTCGATCAAGGTCAGGCCGTCCGTGAAGTCCACTTCAAACACAGCAAGCTCAGTGATGATGAGGCTGACACACTTTGGTCCGGTCAGCGGGAACGTGCAGGTGTTGAGAATCTTTGGCCGGCCCTTCTTGTCTGTGTGCTCCATCGTCACGACAACCTTGGTCTTCTCGGGGTTGGACACAAGATCCATGGCGCCTCCAAAGCCCTTGATCTTTCCAGGCAACATCCAGTTGGCCAAGTCTCCCTTTGCGCTGACTTGCATGGCACCGAGGATCGTGAGGTTGATGCGACCAGCGCGGATCATGCCAAAGGACTCATCAGAACCGAAGACGGCGGCGCCAGGTCGGAGGGTGACAGTCTCCTTGCCAGCGTTGATGAGATCGGGGTCTTCCTGTCCCTTCTGCGGATAAGGTCCGAGACCAAGAATACCGTTCTCGGATTGCAGCTGGACCTCGACACTCTCATCCACAAACGTAGGAGCAAGCATTGGCATGCCGATGCCCAAGTTGGCGTATTGTCCGTTCTTGAACTCCTTTGCAGCTCTTCGAACAATGCGCTCACGCTTGTTCGCGGTAACACCAGACCCAAGCGCACCGGCCTTGAGCTCTTCTGGGCTCTTTGCGTTCACCGTCTTCTCGATTCCTTTTGGTGTAGTAGATTGGATGACCTTGTGGACGTATATGCCGGGCACATGGACAGCCGCGGGATCGATCTCTCCCGGCTCGACAATGTGTTCGGCCTCCACAATCGTCTGCTTCGCGTTCCTCGCCATGGCGCCGTTAAAGTTGGCAGCTGCATAACGGAACATGACATTGCCCAGACGATCGGCCTTCCAAGCCTTGATGAACGCGTAGTCTCCTTTGATTGCCTCCTCCATAACGTACGGCTTCCCGTCAAAGACCTTGACATCCTTTGGTGTAGAGTATTGTTGTACACTTCCATCTGAGTTGTGCTTTAAAGGGAGCTCGCCAGTCTGGACAACAGTGCCGAAAGCGGCTGGAGTGTAGAATGCCGGAACACCTCTTCCGCCAGCGCTGCAGCGCTCAGCCAGAGTCCCCTGTGGAGTGAGCTCCAGCTCAATCTCGCCCGTCAAGTACATCTTCTCGAACACTTTGTTCTCTCCCACGTACGAGGCAATCATCTTTTTGACCTGCTTGGAAGCCAGAAGCTTGCCCAAGCCACTGCCTGGTACACCCGCATTGTTGGACACAGCAGTCAGGCCGGTGATGTGCGGCATTTTCTCGACGGTGTTGATCAGCGTATCCGGCACGCCACAGAGTCCAAAGCCACCACATAGCAATGTTGAGTCTGGCTTCATGTCTTTCAAAGCCTCTTCGGGAGACGCGACGACTTTGTTGATGGCATTACGGCGAGACGAGGAGGCAAACGTGCGTGCTATGAGTCGTGACTGTGTTCAATCAGCATTCGTTCTCGGCTCTCTTCTTACGCATTGCGAGCATACGGAAGGTGTAGTTCTGCTCAGATTGCTTGCAGTCCGCAGGCACAATGAGATTGAGGACACCATTTCGATGGTCTTGTACAGTCAGCTGTCCAGCAGGTATACTGGTGCAAATAGTGAGGAGAGAAAGGACGACAAAAGCATGGGACAAGCCATCTTCTTCTACTTCGCCCGTTGTATGGGCTTCGGCACTGCTCGCGGTACGCGCTCTGACCCGAAGGTACCCTGCCGGACACGGGAGCCCTCGATCGATCTGTTCCGCTGGGAGATCGATGATTTGGGTATTGTTTGCTTCTCTGATAGCAGATGGAAGCTGTTGTTCCGCGCGGCTCATATGAGTCTTCCAAGATGTCTGCCATTTGCACATGTTTTTGGAATGACAGGACTGTAGCTGGAGAGCTTCCTCCTCTCTCTGCTCTCTACAGCGGTACCATTCCGCTCTCGTCTCTATCGAATCGGGGTTCATCCGATGGACACAGCACTTCCTCCATCTTCACGGCGCGATTGTTGCGTTCATGTGAGGGTTTTGGCCTGCTCGGAAGCCGTTTCAGTATCTCTTCTTCTGTACAACAACACCACGTACCACTATGTCCTTGGGAGACTGGGTCGACGTCGGGAGAGTCTTTATCCACGACGTCCGATGTTCGGCTCGTCCACGCATCGCCAAGCATTTGATCTGGCTCCTGCCTTCCATTTGCTCTTCCTCGGCGGCCACTAGCGGGTCTCTCACAAACTTCGCTGTCTGGACTCTTCTCATCGACAGCTTTCTCGCTTCTCTCGCTAACCGAGAAGTCTGTCCAGTCGCGCAGTTCTGCCGTGTGAACATGTCTCGACAGTCTGCCGTGTGAACATGTCTCGACAGTCTGCCGTGTGAACATGTCTCGACAAGGCTGTACAGTCAGTATACGATAAACACTGCAAGCATCGTGTCTTTACTTCTATTGCACTGCTACACGCCCGCAGCAGATTGCCGATTCGACGTCTCGGATGACCTTAGGGCCTTAAGGAGACGATATCTCTGCACTTGGGACGCTGTCCTACTGATGATTGCTTTAGAGATTATGCTATACTGGTTCCGCGACATCCTCGTCAGAAGTGCTTAAAATGAGATCGTCGTGGCTCCTGCTGCTTGAATCAAGAGGCCTGCGCGAGCTGCAGACAGCAACATATGAGTTCGTCATGGTGCACCTCTCATCATTGGCCTGCTGTACCGCGAAAGTTGCGCGTCAGCTTCAAGCTGGGGCCGATGATTCCGATGATTGAAGGGGACGGGCCTGCGACCGGCGAGGCCTGTTACGCTGCACAGAGCACATGGTCATCGCGACCTTTTGGCTCTATATGTCTACACGACGAAGCTTGATGTATTACGCGGTCAGGGTGGTGCAACAAGGTAAAGGTATTGGTCATTATACCACTCACGTATGATATAGTTTACCTTCACATCCTCGTCTGTGGCGCGGACACTCCAAGCTTGAGCTTTGGTCGAGGCAAGAGCCTCCAGGCACAGGCACAAGGCACAAGGCACGGCCGAGCTCTCCAGCCTCGGAGGTGACGGCTACGTCTATGCGTCTGAGAGGAGCGGAGGCAGGCCAAGCCATCCGGAACAATCACATGCTGAGGGAAGCACGATACTGATTAGATATTTGGCCAATCTATCTTGAAGATGAGGGGATCCCAAGGAACCACGAAAGATGCAAGAGCTTGGCTATGCGGCACAAGAGCTACATTGCACAAGAGCTACATGCGAACTGGTTGAAGAGGCTCCTTAATCGGCAACTATCAACCTCATCGAGGGCAGCACCACACACTCATCAATGCGGCGTACCATCGTAGTACACTCGGCCGATGCGCAGTCCGTGTTATGGCAAATATCTGCAGATTCACGTTGCACAACAAGTCAGCTAAAGGCCAGCTGCACCAAGCCACGATGTCAAGCTCGAGCATTACCGAGCCTGCGGGCCAAAGCAAGGGCCTGCAGAACTGGACATCACACGCTCTACAACACACGATCGCTTCGCCGCACAATGCACATCCCGACGTGCAGAAACACGGATTCCACGAATCCATACTCCATTCCACCCCCGCCAGTGCCGTCAGCGAGCAGGACAGCATTCAATGCTGCTCGTAACGTGCTGCAGGTCATGTCTGCTGCTATATGCTCATGTTTCTCCGTTGGTGAACCCCGCTATGATGCACGCATCTTTCACACGAGGCAGGTGTAGGTATGCAAGATGGAAGGCAGTGTGCCGCGTTGCGGCAAGAGGGAAGAGACCCACGGAGTATTAAAGACCTTCTGAAGCAGCAACGCACGAGACAAGTATAGGAGAACCTTTGCAGAACACTGACGATGCAGTTGCTCGCGACCGCCCTGTCTTTACTGGCTCTCTTGGGCATCGCCAATGCCTTTAATGCCTCAGCTGGCTGTGGCCGAGCGCTAGGCTATAGTATCAAGAAAGGCGGCACCGGATCAAGCAACAATATCACTCTGACATCTGGCGGTATCACCCGTTCATTCCTGCTACACATCCCGACAACCTACAGGGTCAACAGCGCTCGCGGGCTTATCTTCAGCTTCCACGGCCGCGGCGGAACCGCATCCAAGCAAGAACTGCTGAGCTCCTTCTCCGATCCATACTTCAACAAAGACAGTCTCGCCGTCTATCCTCAAGGTATTGAGAACCAATGGCAAGGTGATCCTGCGGCCACGAGTAATGATGTTCAATTCACGCTCGACACGATCGACTACCTCGCTGCCCGATACTGCATCAACCAGGACGCCATCTTTTCCACGGGCAAGTCCAATGGTGGCGGCTTCAGCTTGAACATCCTCGCCTGTGACCCTGTTGCGAGTAGGAGAGTTGCTGCTTTTGCCTCCATGAGCGGCGCATACTGTATGTTACTTTTCTCGGACATACCCAACCAGAAGACTAAGCTGACAATGCCCTCCTAGACGCCACAACCCCTTACTCAGGCTGCGCCCCTCTAACGGTCAAACTCCCCTGCAACCCCGGCCGCGCCAACATCCCCATCCTCGAAATCCACGGCAGCGCTGATGAGACCATTCCCTACAATGGCGGAGATCGACGAGGCATGTGCCTACCGACAGTCCCTCACTTCGTCACGGAGTGGGCGAAGCGGAATGGTCTGGGGTCGACAAACATTACGACCAAGACGTTTGGTAAACAGGTCCACCAGCACGGGTTTGGGCTGGCACAGGGCGAAAGAGGTCTGGTGACGAGTTACTGGGTCAATGCTCTGACGCATTCGTGGGCGAGCACAATCGCAAATTCCGACAGCGCCACGCCGACCTTCTTCAACGCGACGAGTGTCATGATGGACTGGTTCAGCATGTGGAATCTGGCCTGAGGGTGCATGTCGAAAATATAGGAGGTTCTGACGTATCTCAGGGCATCCAGGACTACGCCGGTAGTCCATAGAGAACGTAGCAGTACAGAATAGTCTGTCTACGATGCGCCCGCTCTGAACAAATTCCCTAGCTGTGTCCTGAAGGTCGCGCCATCATAACCTCTCTTCTATGAGTTATGCATGCTGCTGTCGTTGTCTGGAGTCGCTGGCTCGCGGAACAAGTATGCAGAGATGCCCCACAGTGCCCGGAATGCATCCACACGTTCCTCGATGTCGAGTAAATTGTACCACTTCGTCCTCTGCAACTCTGGTTGTGACCACTTTGGATCCTCCGGTGCGGGTTCTGGCGCAGTCTCCGTTGTGAGATAGTCAATGTATGCACCGTGGACACGTAGCTTCAGGATAGAGATGTGGTGGTTCAAGGATGAGACCATGAAGACCTGTAAAGCCTGGTTAGCGCTGGAAACACCGCATCGCAAGCATCTTGAGTGCAGCTGCTTGCCAGCAGGAATGGGTCATCGCATCGGATACGCTCACCTCGTCGTAATCAGATTCCGGGTCCTTGCCAATTGCTTGGTAATCCATTTTCGCATCCCAGGTCTTGCTACCCGGCTTCAGCTCTTTCCACAGCATCGCGGGGGTCTTCCGCTTCGGTCGTCTCGTGCTCTCCCGATGTACCGAAGCGTTCGCAACCATGTCTTCGGCCATTTGCAGGACGTCCCTGACCATGCTTGCGTTCTCGGCATCCTTTTCACGATTAGCGCAAATGTATCAGTCTGTTAGGAAAAACATCATACCTCATGTTTGGCAACTTCATCTCCAGGCCCGCCACCCCATCGAGGCTTGGTAGTCCACCACTCTCCTTCGCCAGGTAGCTTCTCTGTCTTGTCTTGACGATGACGTTCCTGTGCCAGCTGCAGAAGGCCACCGAGCTCGCGGATTGCATCCAGACGGGCCTTGGCCTCCTTTTCCTTGTCAGTCAAGTTGTCGGCAAGAAAGTCAACCTCGGATCTGCACTGAACAGTCATCACTGGCCCTTCTAGGACGCCAGACCTCGCTTTGGTGCGTTCCTTCGGTCTCCGGTAAACGGCCGCTGTTTGTCGGACGGGCACCTTGAGCTTGTGAATCTGCACCAGCGGCATTTGTCGAGGGGGTGCAACTTGACTGCGAAACGGATATGTTGTGCCATCCACAAACGCCTTGACCATGTCTGAGCGAAACTGATCTGGCATCTCACGGCCTGTGGAGGTACGACGACCCTTGTATCTCAGCTGACCGTTACGCTGGCCAGCATCAGGCTCAGAAGGCAACGGTACAGATGCTGCAACGGTTAACGCAGCATCATGGCCACCGGGCTCATTTCCGGGTATGTGAGCGGTCGGGCCGACGCCCTGCTCACCGGATCCTGTCTGCAAGTTCATGATCGAGGGCGCGCTGTCCAGGCGCTGCCGCTTGGCGCCTTTCTCTTCAGCTTGATCGACCATCGCAACGGAGCCTTCGTAAATTTGGTCCAGACTAGTGTCCCAGTACTGCGCAACGCTCTCGAGGCCTTCCCAGAACTTGCGCATGAAGGATAAACGAGGCTTAGGTCCAGGCTTCAGAGTCCTGGTGATGACGCGAATGCCAGTGTCATTGTCCATTCGAAGCTCAAAAAGACGAACCTCAAAGTCCTTGCGTCTCGCTACAGCAGCTGAGTCGACTTTGGTCGCGTCGGCATACGATGCAGTGACAGCTGAATCGGGCGTGAGCGGCGGAAAGTAAGACTTTCCTGGTAAAAGTCAGCACAGAGCACATCTCTCACCCTAAGCATCACCTACCATCGGGTGCTTTGGGCACCAGGTCCTCTGGCTCGCATACTGGCGCCAAGTGAATATTCAGGATGCTGAGGTGGGCGTCCGAGATATCTGAGGGCTTCGAGATCTGAGCGAACAGTTGCTGGAGCTTTGGTGGAGCAGACGCGTTACTCCAAGCTTCATTAGATACAGCTCTTGGTGATGGAAAGGTGACAGGAGTCGGTGCAGGCGGCGGGTCTCTTTCTGGTGTGACTGTTCAGTATACGCTCAAGTCAAGTCTTGTGCCGCCCGAGGGATTACGATACCTTTTTCTGGGTCGGTCGTATTGAAGCCGACGCCTGCCATACGTATTAGCAATTCTGATGTCTGTGGCCCCAAGATGACCTGTCTTGCCCAGCGGGTGTGCTCTGTGTCTCGAGGCACGTTCAGGCACCTGCGATCTGCGCCTGCTCCCAGGTATCGCGATCCCAGGCATCGTCGCGGGTGAGATATGCTGAGGGCTGCCCAGCGTGCCGCTCGTTCATGGTTGACACACTCGAGTCTTGATAATTCATGCTTGAGCCTTCCTTCCTCGCATCGAACGGCAGTCGCGCTCCCTTGTTAGTAGATCCACTGATGAGGCAGTGACCGCACGTGGTGATGAAGATGAGAAGAAAAAATATGGTCTTACCCGCGAACATGGAATTCATGAACATTGTTGTTGTGTCGTACCAGATGGGATGCCAAACTCTCTATGCGCAGCCGCACAGAGTTGGATTCGACTCATGTGGTTGGTACAGGTAGACATGGAATTGGCATTGTGTGGTCCGGCAAGACATCACCTGCAGGAGTCCACTTCAGTGACACTGGAGTGCAGGACACATGCTGCAAGGTTCTAGGTGAGCTACTGCAAGCGGAACGGCGAGCTTGACCACGCGACATCTCGAGCACGCTTCAACGTCCACCCCCAGCGGCCGCTCTGCAGCGGCGTCCTCATGTTCTGTACATACGCGTGACTCGTGAGAGGGCGACGCCCCGAATGGAGGGCTGGCGGGTAGTAGTCGCCGTCGTCGAACAGGTTCCACTCACCACCAGGAGTCGACTAGAACTATTCTAACTTAGAACTAGTGGCGGACGTGCAGTGAACGCGGTTCTGCCGATGCCGGACGTGGGACCGAGAAGCGTGCCGTTGGTTCCACTTCCACTGCACCATCATCACCTTTTGTGACATCGTCGGAGCACTCGTGAGATATCAGGCACTGGACAGCGAGCACCAACATCAAGCTTTTGCAGGAAGAGGCAAGGCAAGTCCACAGCCCAGTGGCATTCGAGGCTTGCTATAGAGGCAAAATCACTGCCCCACTGTATCGGAGAACAAAGCATCAATAGCCAGATTCAGCATGGCCATCACGTACGGCACGATAGGAACGAACTGGATCACCGAGTCCTGGATCCAGGCGGCACGCAAGACCGGGAAGTGGGAACTCCAGGCCGTCTACTCACGCACGAAAGAGCAGGCCGAGAAGTTTGCCTCGAAATACGAATGTTCCACCACTCACACCTCACTGGCAGAGCTCGCCAGCGACGAGAACCTTCAGGTCATCTACATTGCTTCGCCCAACAGCCTGCACTACGAGCAAGCCAAGCAGATGCTGAGAGCGAAAAAGCACGTGCTGTTGGAGAAGCCTGCTACATCCACTGTAGCCGAGCTCGATGACCTATTCCGGATAGCGAAAGAGGAGGGTGTGTATCTCATCGAGGCGTACAGGCACATTCAAGAGGCGAACTACAAGCTGCTGCGCAAGCTCGTGAGCGAGGAGAAGAGGCTGGGACAGATCTATGGTGCATCAATCACCTACTGTTCGTACAGCAGCAGATACAACAATGTCCTGAACGGCGAGGAGCCCAACATCTTCTCGCTCAACTTCTCGGGCGGAAGTCTGGTCGATGTTGGCGTGTACCCGGTGACTTTTGTCGTTGCATTGTTCGGAAAGCCAAAATCGCAGTCGTACGTCCCCACGATATGCCGCACCGGCGTCGACGGCGGCGGAGTCGGCATCCTACAGTACGACGGCTTTGGTGTCCAGATCAACAACAGCAAATGCTACCAGAGCACAGCGCCCTGCGAAATCTATGGCGAGAAGGGGACTCTTACAATCAACTCCACAACAGACATTGACACTCTGAAGCACTGGAATCCGCACACGAAGAAGAGCGAGGAACTGGCAGGGGCTTGCAAGAAGGTCGAGAAACCGAACGTGAACATGGAGGAAGAAGCGGAGGAATTTGCGAGGATACTGAACGATCGTGATACAAGTGCGCTTCAGGAGCTGGAGACGATCTCGAGAAATGTCCTTCATGTCACTTCAGACATGCGCAGGCAGGGCAATGTTGTCTATCCGGCGGATAAAGCGACCTAGAACGGCCGATCCGGGCGATGCGCCGCACTGAACCTGGACAGACATGTGTCAAGGAAACGTTGTTTGCAACCTATGAACGGCACAGGAGGCAGGGGGCAGGATGCCCAATCTGAAACCGAGCACACATGAACATTGTCGTACACTAGATAATGGTTATTGCAGCCTCCGTGTACTTCTTACTACTGCTTCCCCCTTCGAGCTTTGAACTGCTCTATCCATTCAGAAGATCGGGCCTTTGGTACAATGTAGATCCGCACAAGACCATCCACGATCTCTACCTTTCCAGCTCCCAGAAGCTTTACCAGACTGAGTTTCTTCCCAGCTTTGATCAGGCCTCCCTGGCTTGTTTCCATGTAACACTCGATCGCATCCACGGAAGCATACTCTTGTGCTTCGTCCCAAGGTACAGGGAGCAGGTACTCGAGATGGTGCGTGAGCGCCTCGTTCTCCAGAAACGCCTTGACCAAATCCGTCTGCGCATGCAAGGGGTACAAGAACAGAACCGGGAACGAGAGGGTCGACGCGGGGTCTGCAGCGTCTTCGAGACGAATCGCCGCATCCTCCATCTCGGGCGGCTCGGCAGTATCGCGAGTCACAATGTTTCGAGCCTTGAAGGCGGTCCGGAGTGCCGCATGTTCGACATGCCGACGCTCTTCGCGTTGTTGACGCTCGCGGGCAAGTGTGGCGAGATAATCCCGGCGACTTACAACCTTGTCCTGGAGGCTGCGGAGGGCAGCGTTGCTTGCGTCAAATTGTAGGCCTGATGTGCAGGCATCCAAAGCCTCGGGAACCTTGTCTAATGCGAGACAGGCGGCGGCGGCGCGGTACCAGGCTTTGATGTTGCGCGGGTTCAAGCGAAGGACTGCGGCGCAGTCCTTGTTCACTTGACCGTAGTTTTCTGTGTGGTAAATGGTCAGCTTGAGTGGGATTGTAGTTTGGTTCTTCGTGGGCAGCGATACTCAGTTCGAGGTTGCACAGCGCGCGATTCGCGAGGCATGCTTCCTCTATCTCGCGCTCCTTGATCGCCTCGGCCGCCTCGTCGAGCTCGGTGACTTTGATGGTTGGATCTGCATCAGTGACATCTGTAATCAAGGTTGATGGAGGACTTCCGTCAGGAGCGTCGACTAATTTGACCTTGCCTTGGATAGAAGCAATGGCTTTGGTGTAAAATTCCCGAGCATCTTTCCATAATTTGCTGCGTGCGGCTTCGTTGCCTTGCTCCCTGAAGTTTGCAGCTACTTCCGCTTTGGTACCTTCGTATGCGAGAGCCTTGATGGCCTCGAGCATGACATTTTCGCCACCCTCGCCATCCGTCTCGTCCAGAGTCGTCATGAAGAGGGGGATGCGATTCAATTCTGCGAGCAGTTCATCTGCAGTTTTCGTGCGCTTTTCTTCCATGCTGGGAGGCATGGCAGCCGTGACGGCATCGACAAAGCTGTCCGCATTCTGGTGCAGATCCGTCGCCGCGCTCTTGCCGTTGCTGCTGGAGGACAGTGGCTGCGTGGCCGCCGTGTTGCCCTCATTTTGAGCCATCTCAGATCCCGAATGAGCTTGTCAAGTGTTGCATGCGAGAAATTTCTTGACCCTTAGCCCTGCTTCTTGCAGCGTTTGCTGTCTCGCTTACATGCACTATGTCGGTCGTGATTCAGTCGCTGCATATAAATCTGGCGCGTTCCTGGCTGTCGCCTTAACGGTCAAGATGGATGTCTTGCAGGTTGAAGAGTCATGCATTTTGTGTTTCTCGTGGCCAAAAGTCCACATGCAACGCGCTACTCCACATCGGCATCCTGTAGCGCGTCTGATGCCGATTCGTTCTGACCTTCCCTTCTTCTTGCAGCAGGTCTCGTGATGCCATCCAATCTACAAGTCTTGCAAAGCATTCGAGCAGTTAGCGAGAACGTGAGGTTGTCATCATGCTCATGACATTTGGTATCAGATCGGTTGCACCGAGGAAGAGGGCAATTTCGTGATTGCGTAATGCGGACGTGACTCGAAGTCTCGCCGTCTGCTGGAAGTAGACATCGCTATTTATCTGCCCCGTCATCAGCAACAGCCCGGCAGCGAGACGCGGGGGGGTCGAAGCGGTAATCACTGATGTGTGAGACCAGAAGTGCCATCCTCCAGGTCGTCGGTGACTTGGTCCCCTTAGCTAGCTCGATACCAACAGTACCTTAGGGCAATTTCTGCGACAACGGTGTCTGCACGCCCAGTATCGTAGCCTGTAGGAACCTCGCCACGTGCAGTAGCAATGAAGCCTTTTCGCCCGATCTTCAGCGTTTTGCTTCGATAGATTGGGATGTTGGTCCATTTTGGGCAAAACCAACAAACACAAATAAGGTGCCTGCTCATCAGTCGTCACACAATAGGAACAAGACGCGCAAGACGCGAGGTCATCAGCGGCCGACAGAGAGCTCGATCACGCTGCTGCGGACAGCCGTCCAGGATCTCAGGCGGACGCGTTCCGCAGACGCACTACTGTACTGCATGTCGAGGGTGATCGAGACGAGCCCACAAGTTCTCCAGCGCCGCGTCACTTCTTCTCATTCGACGTGGTCAGGCATGGGCGGGAGCGCCACCACACGCTAGCTGCTCCCTTCTGCAGACCCACAGATTGTGCCTCGCAACGTCTTGTCCTCAACCGCTCCACAGTGCTCGCTCCAAAAGCAGCAGCATGCAAGGCTCCTCCATTGCGCTGTCCACATCACACACCTGCTGTGTGCTGCTGTGGCGCTGGAATGGCAGAGATCGCGGTGATCATAACTGCCGCGGACTGTCCCTCCGATCACTCGACTGGGACTTTTGCTCCGAACGCTTGTGGCTCCGGCTTCAACCTTGCGGCTCGAGGCGTAGACGCCGGTCTGCCGCTGAGCGGACGGAGACGGCAGACTACTGCAGGGCGAAGTGCAACCGGCAGCGCCGCCAGCTGCTGTCTGCAAAGTGCCAGGGCAGTGGATCCGATGTGCTCTCAATCGTTTCAGTGGTTGAGCTTATCTGTTGCCGCAGTCTGTTCCATCATGTTACAAGAGAGCGAAGGGCTGGACGACAACAACCACAGTACACTGCTGGCTGACACCGATACGAACAGCCAATGTGTGTGACAATTTCGGTATCTGCCTTGTGATTAAGGAGACCTGGGCACGAGCATCTTATGCATCCTGGCACGCCGCTGCAAGCTTCTCGACGATCTGCTGCAACTGGCTGCGGGCCCCCCCAGCAGACATCGCTTCCATGCATAATAATCCGCAACTTGGGATGACATGGTGCGGCATCGGCTTGACACGCAGCCTCGATTCGTCCGCCTGCTGTGACACAGTGCACCTGCATCCAGTAACTGCTTCACATATGCGGCCAACACGCACATTGCACATGTAACAGCCATATGTATCTTGTCGCATCGGAGATATGAATTGGGGAATCGATAGGCTTCCAGCGCGTTGCGCTTAAGTCTACCGAGGGCAAGGATTCGACGGAACGGCCGCCAAACAAGTGGCCACTGCATAGCAGGGCTAGCCGGAAAGTCAATGCTCTTCACAAAGTGTGCTACTCTCTACGCATGCTACATTTCAATCTCCAGGTTCTTCCTGGAGCCGAGGACGACTGCTTCTCCCTGGATCCCAACTCCAGTCTTTACCCCCAGCAGCAGCTTCGTCGACCACATCTTGTCGAAACACACTACGGAAGTCCTGTGATAACAACGACCAGTTGGTCGTAGTTGTGTGAGCGCGGCCATGGTATACAATTCCCACGAGGTGCGCAGTCCCGCCCGGTTCGCCTGAGACAGTCGATCTCACGACCACAACGCTCAGAATATCTAACCTCGAATAGTTGCATCCCCTCATCTTGTTATAGATGTTTGCGCCGCGGTCCAGCATAGAGGTCACAGCAGGCGCTTGAGCGGCCTCACCGGCATCTTGTCTTTACGATGGCCGACTATTTCAGCGAGTACTCTTCCTTCATTGGCACCAAAGGGCTGCCGTCGCCGGCCGACACCCCGTACGAGACTCCAGGATTCATCAGATCGAAACGGTCCTCCCGCGTAACTACAAACTCATCACGAGAGCATTCTTCTTCCCCTCCACCGCTACCTTCAGACGCAATCGAGGCCCAAGACAAAGCACGAGATGGACGATACTCTGGAATGGATCCCCGCCGTTTTACGCCCACGCTGCACGCATCATTGGTCTCGGAGATTCTAAATCTACGGAGAGAGCTCGACTCTAAAAACAACTTGGTGGAAAATCTTGAAGTCAATCTGTCGCTTGTGAAGAACGAGAACGATGTGCTCAGTAGTCAGCTGTCAGAGAGCGCACGCGAGGTTCGCAAGGCCAAGCAACAGGTGCAGCAAATTGAGCAAGGTACCTACGACGCCGTTGAGGATCTGATGCGAGAGCGCGACAGCGCTCGAGCGACACTCGAAGAACTCCGATCGAAGCTGGAGTTTGCTCAAAAGAAAACTCGGCTGCAAGACGAGGATGCACAACGAACGCAGAACATCTGGGAGACCGATAAGGAAGCGTGGGACAGCGAGCGTAGGCAGCTGGAGCGCAGAATACATGTCACTGAGACCCGTCTGCGCGCAGTCGTCGATGAGATGGCTGTACAGCAAGATCAGTTGCAGTCCGAGGAGCTAGGCGAGGAGAGTGTCTTCAAGGACAGCGGTTTGGGCAACGAGAGCGACACCGCGAGCATCTACTCCATGACCCCATCGGCGAGTCCGACCAAGACGAAGCACAGACGCAACATGAGCAGTATCAGCTTCCGACAACGCCACATCCGCTCTTCTGTGTCATCAAGGGCGACGCCGGATCTGTACTCTCGATCAGGCAACACACTTGCTGATGAGCTGGACATCGATGAGATGGACGAATACGAAAACGAGGATTCTGTCCACGGCGATGAAGCGTTCGAGAGCGCTGTGCCAATCAAGCACAAAGCCTCGCCTCGGCCAATTTCTACAGCTGGAGAGCTCGATGCGAAAGCCAAGCGCGTTCTGGGGCTCTCCTCTGACTCGATCGATACGCCAGCTGCACAGGAGCCATCCAAGCTGCCAGTCGAGTCGCGAGCCGTGCAGGATGCACTTGGGAAGTACCAGGACCGAGCGACCACGCCACCGCCTGCCGCATTTGCTGTGCCAGAGCCTGCGTTCCGTGCAATTTATGTCGACGCAGGTTACCAGCCGTCTCCTCCCGTCTCTCCGCCACGCGTTGAGGTCACACAGGCCGGGGATGACACTGCAAGCATTGAAATAAACGCTTCTGAAGACGGCATGCGGCAAGAGCTTCCACCGGCTATCGACATCCATGCCACGTTGCAGCAGCCGCAGCAAAACTTACAGAACAAGCCAATTACCCCTCCGGAAACTCCTGTGGTAGACCAAAGCGGCAACTGGGTGCAGCACAAAGCGCAGCTCACTGTTGTACTAAAGTATAGCACAGCGTCGACGCAGACTGACCTCGTGGACCAACAACGCGAGAAGAGCGGTCACACATCGAAGCGTGATTCTCTTTCTCCGCCTTCGTTTGTGCCGAGCATTGCGATACATCCACCCAATTCACGGTCGTCGTCGCCACAGCCCTATGCTCTGCCCCCTGGCACAAAGAATGCATTCTCTCAGGCCAGCCTGGCATGGCCTAGCCGGGATGCGAGCATGCAAACGGAAGAGATCAGAATCGACAAGCGCGCTGTGAGATTGCCGCCTCACTTGCTGCCCTCAGCGCTGCTGCCGAGCCCCACGTTCCAGGAGTCCTCCAGGCCACAGTCGAAACGCATCAGCGCCTCCAGTGTCCTGACCAAGCGAGCGTCTATCAATAGGCCGCCAGCTATCTCTATCCCTCCTTCGCCTCCTTTGCAATCGCCTATCGACTCAAGCCCCGAGATGACTCGAAGCAATGGAGCGCGAGACTTTCGACACTACCCGCTCAAGGCCTTGCCACTGCCACGGCCTGTTCTCTCTCCACCGTTGCCAATAAACGAAACCTATGCAAGCAACGGTCCACTGAACAGATCTTCGCAATATGGCGTTACGCAACCACGACTTGACTACATGGGTGGTCAAGAGCCTGAGTCGTCAGAGCAGAGCGATTACGATGATCTGATAGAAGACAACGAGCCTGTCGATCTTCTTGCATCCATGCCAGTCACGAGCCGGCCTCCCTTGGGACGCTTTGGGCTATCAGATCCGCCAAAGGCTGTGCCAGAAGACAAAGAGATTTCGCCCGAGCGTCGTCCGGATACCGCGGAATCCTATGGAGCAGCTCCCGCTCCATCTGTCTCTAGCAGTCGTGCAAACTCACAACGGAGACACGCTCCGCAGCCATCAAGTAGGCTGGTGAAGTCGCCACGAAGTCCTAGCTTCGCCAGTCTGGCTTCAAGCAGTCAAAGTGCTTATCAAAGCGAGCCATTGCCGCCTTTCCCGATACCGCTACGATCCAGCTCGCGCCCGAAACCACACAGTGAAGGCTCGCAAAGCCCTACGCCCCTTGAGAGCTTTGGACCATGCATGGGCCGGACAGGGAGGTCGGCGCATTCGCGACAGGTCAGCCTGCGCAAAGTGCAGTCTGCCGCCATCATCAGGAACCGCATTGGCCGAAGCTCTCCTGTCAAGGGCCGTCGTCGGCGAAGACGCTCGCCAGATCTCACACCTGTTCAATCCATGGCTTTCGACAGTCCTGCGCCCACCGACTTTCCTATACCAGACCTGCCCTCGCCAGTCCGTGACAGCATGAATTTCCACTACGTGAAAGGATCCGTAGATCTGCGGAGCTCTCCCGATTACTCCAACCGCGTGTCTGAGGAGACCAATCTGGTTGATGCCATTGCCGGAACCATGGTCGGAGAGTGGATGTGGAAGTACATCCGAAAGCGAAAGTCGTTTGGTATCGGAGACGATAGTTCTGAGCTACCAGTCGCCGCTGAGAATGGCATTGTCAACGTGACAGCGCACGGCACGCGACACAAACGATGGGTATGGCTTTCGCCCTACGAGCGTACTATTATGTGGGACACCAAGCAGCCAACTTCGGGACCTGCGTTGCTAGGAAAGAAGGGCCGGAAATGTAAGTCCGACGGCCAAGTGCACACTCGCCATTCGCCTTGACTGACTGTCTTTAGTGGCGATTCAATCCGTGCTTGACGTACAAGACCGCACACCATTACCCAAAAATCCTGAGCTCCGCACTGCTTGGGGACGCTCCATACTGATCCTGACCCCAGAACGCGCCCTGAAGTTCACCGCCACCACAGAAGAACGTCACGGACTCTGGATGACAGCTTTGACATTCCTCGCGCGAGAATCTCAGCTGCCAAACCAGATCCCACCATTGCCCTCCACGAGGCTGCCTCCTCTTCCGCCCATGCCTGGAGCGGAAGTTGACAGCGTGAATATTGGACGCCATCGCTCGCCGTCTTTCGGCAGATCCAATGTGCGGGACTCCATTCGCCTGACCAAGGGTAAACGAGCAGACCTGCACAAGGTTCAGTCTCATCCTGACGAGTCTCTCTCGAGCGATTTGATCGACGCCTTAGCGGGCGCCGAGCGCGAAAGCGCCGACTTTCCAGCAGTGCCACGTCTATACATTAGCACCACTCGCCACCAGAGAAATCGCAGCAACACTAATCCTGGTTTCCGCAGCTTCTCGTCCAGCGCGGTACCTTCATCTGCATCATCAGCTATGCAGCATAAGTCGACAAACGCATCATCTTTCCGACCGAGCATTTCGACCAAGAGTGGCAGTCGGCGAGAGTCGACCGCCAGTCCTGTACAGCAAAACTTCTTTGAGGCCGTTGGAACTGTGCGCATGGAAGCATTTGTCGATCCTAATGTCAGGGACGGCGTTCTATACGTGCCTGCGCCTCCGCCGGTCATCGGCGGGGGACGCCGACCACGGCGACCCAGTAACTTGTCTCAGTCTACGGTCGATAAGCGAAGAGCCGGCTATGTCTTCGACGAAGACGGCATGGATCCCTTCCGAGGTTTCTAGATCCTGTTGCAACGATATCCAGTCGTAAACGCAGCGAGCAGTTTCGCCTGCCTGCAATAGTGCTCTGCGGAGCAGTGCTATCTTTACTGTACATAAACAGCACATTTACGAAGAGAGTGATGGAGGCCTTCCCCGGCAGCCCTTGGGCAACCTCCACAGTCTCGCTTTACATACTTAAATGGTGTAAAACGGCCTTCGACACGGTACTCATCATGCTCGCATCTACACAGATAGCTACGAGTTACTCGCGATGTTCTGCAGGCCCACATCCGTAATAAATTAAGCTTGGTCAAGACTGGCCGCTCGGGACTGCGAGTGAACTCGGCATTGACCTGGTGAATACGATGTCCTGGCTATGTCTCTATTGATTTGGCCTGCGTCAAATTTTCGAGCTGTTGTCTGTTCTATTACTCCGCTGAAGTGGCACCGGTCGTCAGAGATGACCTTTGTCAAGAGCGAAGCCTTAACCTGTACGGCGTTCTGGTGCAATTGAGAGAACGT
The DNA here is from genome assembly GCA_022559915.2 of Septoria petroselini. Classification (NCBI taxonomy): domain Eukaryota; kingdom Fungi; phylum Ascomycota; class Dothideomycetes; order Mycosphaerellales; family Mycosphaerellaceae; genus Septoria; species Septoria petroselini. Next base: position 27,885 of record JAFJTQ020000046.1, read on the forward strand.
GTCGGAGTTCTCGCCGGTCGCAAGAGACAAGCTCACGCAAGCTGTTGCAGTGAGGTGCTGATAAAGTCCGTTCGCACTCCCTCGCCATGGCTCCACTGGGAACCCCGAAAAATAATGTCGGCCGTCGCACGTGTCTGCCCTTGGTGCTTTGCAGATTCACCGACACACTACGGCATCCCAGTTCGACGTCAGCATCTGACCGACAGCGTAGCAGTAGTGGGCAGCGTTTCAGTATCAACTCCGGAACTTCTTCTGCTGTTTGGACGAGAGGCGTCTGGGCGATATCCGAATGCGACCGGGCGAATGCACATCCTGGCCACTGGTCGCAGCATGGGTTGCGCATCTCGTTCTTCGTACGCACCACCGCTGGTGTCATCTTCCTGCGATATGCCAGATACTTGCGATTGCCAAGCCCACGCGCGGTTCACCTAGCATGAAAGACACGCAATCTCTGTTATAAGGCTCTGTGGGGCTTGCTATCTTATTGCGATTCTCCAGACTTACTCCGGAGCCGTTGCCCCAGAAGAGAAGCTTCTTCGACTAGTGGGCACCGTGCACGAGCAGGGTTTACATGTCTTGCAATGTTGAGTCGATTCTACGAATGAACGTCTTGCTGCCATAACCTACAAGATACGGCGAATGATGATGACGCTCAACGAACACAATCCGAGAAGCCTCCGTGGACTGGCGACTCTATGCTGGAGTTGCATGTCTCAGCATTGCACGATCTACCAGCGAACGAAGCCTATCACCATCAATCCCAGGCACTAGACAACGGGTCCGTCGAATTCACCATTGACCACGGCGCTTGTGTTGTGTGAATCAAGGTGGTGTACACCTGGTACACCGTCGCCTTTGGTGCCTGCATGAGCCATTGCAGGAACTTGCGCTCCCCTCACGTTGGGCGACCAGACTATTGACGCACTCTGCTACCTATATTGCGACCTCTTGGCCCCGTAGAGCGAGAGATAGTCTCACCTCTCCAAGCATCTTTCATCTTATTTCTCGCATCTCCTCAGCGCACAGAACGCTCCCCTGGTAGACCATTGGAACATCGTCCTGGTCGACGACGCTCTTTTGGACACAGTCACTCGCTTTGCAAGTACGAAGCGACAGAAGCAACACAAGCCCGCCATCATGGTTCACCTCAACCCACTCAATATAGCTGCGCTTGCGCTCTACACCACATCCGCGCTGGCTCTGCCCCAGCCGATTATCGGCCCAGTCCTGGAGATGCTCGGCCTGCAGAAGGGAAACGAACACAAGTACGCCACATTGACTCCCACATCGACCCAGGGTATCTTCCCGACCCAAGCAGCTCCCACTGGCACTCAGGTCGTCGCTCTGCCCACAGGCGCAGTCTTGCCATCTGGTGCACCTGGCGGCTTTCCGTTGCCGACTGGTGGCTTCCCTCCTGGCTTCAAGCAAGGCGTCCTTGATATCGCGAAGCGTGATGAAAAGCACCACAAGCACGACGGCAGCAAGAAGCATGGCGACAAGAAGAAGAAGCACAGGAAGCCGCAAGGGCTTGCTCAGCCAACTGGCACTGGCTTCCCAATCCCAACAGGCTCGGTGTCTGATGGCCCATTTAGCGATCTTGAAGGTACTCAGGAGCGACAATTTGGCGGCATTCGTAAAAGAGACTTCAAACCTCATTGGGCTGGCTCACCATCGGAAAATGACTCCCCTGCTCCTACTGGAACGGGTGCCGCAGCGCCGACAGGCACTGGCGTACTCTTCCCTAGCAAGCGTAGCATTATGGCTCGCAGCGACGATGATGATGAGAAGCATAGTGAGAAGAAGAAGGACAAGAAGGACAAGAAGGACAAGTCCGGCAAGAAGAAGGCTAGCAAGAAGCATAGGAAGCCTCAGGGCCTCGCTGCTCCTACTGGCACTGGCGGGTTTCCAATGCCGACCGGCGGCTCCTCGTCTGGTGGCATTCCTGACATGCCAGGTGATGGTATCCAGGAGAGGCAGTTCGGCGGTGCACGTCAACCTGGATTCGAACCTCACTGGGCCGGCGCGCATGGAGGCGGCTTTCCAGCCCCAACCGGCACATCGCCACCCTTCCCAACAGGCACTGGACACTGAGCACGTCAGTCAGCAGGCATTGAGTCTCCTAGCGCTGGACGAAGCAACTGTTTCCATCGATAGACCGGCTCCGAAGCTGGAACAACGCGTGCAGCTAGGCAGATACATTAATTGGTATTGCGCTGGCCGCGCGACAGAGTCTTTAGAATATCGCAATATGAAGCACATAATTACAGGCGACGAAGCTACGCGTTTCAGGTTTCGATTTTGCGGTCTCGCCGTTCCTGCTCTACTGCAATATGCATGTGCGACGGCTCGTGCTTGCTTCGCCCTGCTCTGCGACTGCACCCGCGCTGCACTTGCCCAATCGATCATAACACTGCGGCCGTCATTGTTTCCTTCGCCTCAAGCCCATCTTCCTCTCTGCAACATCAACACCATCGACATTGACTTTCTTCACCCAGCACAGATACTTATTGTTTAATTCGATCTCACCACAGTCAACCATCATGAATACGCTCATCCTCCTCGCAAGCGCCAGCCTTGCACTCGCCGCGCCACAAAAGGGCCCCACAAACTTGACAAGCTATCTGGGCGTAGCACCAGTCCCTACCAGCCCTTCTGACCCGGACTATACGCCTGTCGGCAACAACGTCTGCGTTCTCGTCAGCAATGGATTTCCTGGCGACATCCGCGACGGCATATTCCAGGAGAACATCTGCTTCCGAGCCTACACTACCAGCGCATGCCACGGTGAGTCGCACAGTACACTCCTGTAACGACAGAAAATGCTGACTGGTGCAGTGCCGCGCCTGCCCGACCACCTGCGCGACAATGTCACCACGATCTCGATCTCAAGAGGCTGGCAGTTTCAAATATGCCATTTGCACTCCGATGAAAATTGCGGCGGAGACACGTTCTCCCTGACTAAAGGGCCCAACTACCACCCTTTCGGTCAGCACTATGGCCGCAGCATCTCGTGCGCTGCCCTGACGAAACATTCCGCCGACTAGGACTTGGGTGCCGATGTTGCCAGAGATGTAAATATGCCGAAGAATACGACCACAACTACAATCCACCTCACTACGCCCGTTTCGATGATTCCCAGGGATGACGCCGACGCTCAGAAGAAGTCCAAGTCCGCATCCGAATCGGCCACCTCCGATGTTGAGATGGTCACATCGGAAGTGTGCAGATACAACACACGAATCGTCGATACTGCAGGCTCCACCTCCTGGAAGCTCGGGGCCGTCATGCCATGCTCGAAGACTAAGCAGTTCGCCAACACGGTCGTGGGCAAGTTCGAAAAGGCCACTGCGATCTTCCCGAGCCCGTGGAAGGATATCGATTACATACACTCGAAAACCCAACTTGGCGCCAGAGCCGCTGGCACCGGTCGTGATCCCAAAGCCTGCACAATGGTTGGAGATTGTGGAGACTCCTCCACCATATTCTTGCCAAAGGAGACCAGGTCTCCTTCTGATACTGCAAGCGCAGAGAGGCTTGCCACTGCTACGCCACTGGTGGCCAACAAAGAGGTCTTCAAGTCTGGCAAACCGAAAAGTTGCAGGTGGGAGCAAACATTAGATTATGCTGCTACGACGATGGTCATGAAGACCAAGGTCCCATGCTCGATGACTTCCGCCTGGATGAGCTGGTCGGTGCCCAAGACAATCCATGTTGCGACTGTCGCGCCGGTCACCTCACAGCCAAAGTCGGCAGAAACCACGCCTGCACCACAACTTGCTCGCGACCTCACAGATGCGAACAAGAAGAAGAACAAGTGCAAATGGGCCCAGACGCTGGATTACGACAACACGAAGTTGACCTACAACCCCGTGATTCCATGCACGATGTTCACATCCTGGACCAATCTGCCCATGCCCAGCTCCGTTCACGTTGTGCCTCCACCAACCATTACTTCTTGGACGACAGTGGTCTCCCCAGCAGACCCGCCGCGCACCGAACTTGTCTTCCAGTCGGTCATCACATCGACTTTCGATGTCATTATCACTCCCACCGACACCGGACGTGGTCTGAGGCAGAGGTCGCTGCCGACGTTTTGTGGTGCCACTTCTGGCGCCGCTTCGACTCCAGTGCGCGACAGGGCGAACATTCCTCGTGTGGCCGTATCGAGCCTCGCCGGCCAGGAAGTGTCTGAGCCAGCCTCCGATATGCCAGGCACAATTCACCAAACAGACCACCGGGATATGGTGGATGATAAGCAGGCCACTGACTTCGACAAATTGATGGTGTCATGGACGAAGAAGCGGCTTGGCTTCTTGCGTAGCGGGTACCATGATCGACGCGAGCACATTGATGGCAACCACGACGATGCCACCAAAGTTGATATCAAAGACGTGCAGCAAAGGACGACAGGACGTTCAGCCGTTGTTGTGAGGAGCCCTCAACATACCCCTGTTACGGAGTCCTCTCAGGCCAAAGTTTCAGTCAGCGATCGGAAGGACCTCATTGTTGCTTTCTCCGTGCCATTTGGCTTCGTGGTGTTCATGTGCCTTATCAGGAAGTTCTGCATCACAAGAAGTCATGAGGACATGGCTCATGCGGAGGACATCTCAGGAAAGGGGAATCTCGGCGATGGCCAGCCAATCTCGAATGCCAACCTCGGTCATAATACTGGGATAGTCGCAGGTGCCACGGCTGGCTCAGTGGTCTGAGATGTTGTGGTGGGAAGTTGTTTGGTGCAGTCTTGTATCTGCAGGCTCACCGGTGGAGGGCGGGATTTCGCCGCTGTGGTTGCTTGCTGTTGTTCGCATATACTAGATAGATAGCCTCATAAGAACCCGTCTGTCCTGAGCCTACTCGTTACCCAAACTTTCGGTTTGTTGTCGTCCCGTTCGATTTCCTCCGGTGATGCCGGACAGTGTCAAGCATAGCTCTGGCCTAGCTCTCTGTCTCTGTAGCCCTGTAAAAGGAGAACAGGCCAGTCAAAGCCAAAAACAGGACGTGATGACGGGACGAAGTCTGAAAGCGCAGAGGATTCATCTCCGACGAACTCTTGTCTGGGGTGTACTCTCATAGTCTATGCCAAGATCGAGCAAGCGCCTTGTCGAGAGGGCTATGACCCTGTGCCCCAGGCCCAGTGGATTATAGAGAATTGATGTGCAGACTGCTACGACTAGAGAGAGTCGGCTTGGAGTGACAGAACACTTTGGCAAAATACGCTTGACCACAAGCATACCGTAATCTAGACAATTCACGCTTTCCCATATGATGAACAGCAAGCGACCCAAACCTTTACAGGACTACTACGCCTTGAACCTCCCTTCAAAGCCGGCTCTGGCCTTCTTCTTACCGCTGCCGCCGCTGGGCTTGCCGCCCTTTTTCTTACCCGGCTTGGAGCCCTTTTCTTCTCTCCGCTTGGCGAGGTTGGCTTCGCGCTTCTTCTGCTTCATCTCCTTGCCCTTGACGACGGCTTCCTTGCGCTCGTTCCACTCGACTTCGCTCTTGCCCTTGGCTTTTTCCTTGCGCTTCAGCGCCTTCTTTAGCAGGCTGGTGTCGTCGCGGATCCTTTCGCCGTGGGCGCGCTTTTTGGCGTTGAGCCACATGTCTTTCTCTGCAATGTCGGCTTTCTTTGCGGGGTCTAGGCTGGCGAGGCGGGCTTCTTTCTTTTGTGCGGCTAGCAGGGCGGTCTTGGGATCTTGGGGGCCCTTTTTCTTGATTGCGTCCTTGAGTGTGCTGAGGCCGGCGTCTGCCGATGTGCCGTCCTCGAATGCGAGCTTGGAGAACGCGAAGCTGTTCTCGGCCGGAGATCGAGGTCGAGGACTGTTCCGTCCACTGAAGATATCAGCAGCAGGACTCCCCGAGCCGCGAAGTTGTGCTTCCCGCTTTCGCGCCTCCTCTTCCTTTGCCTTTTGGCGCTGCTCTTTCTTATACGCCTTTCTTTGCTCCTCCTTCTGCCGTCGCTGGTCGAGAAGCTCTTGTCGCGACTTTGCGGGCTTTCCATCAATGCCGTCGGCCTTTCGCTTTGCGCGCAGCTCTTCAATGCGCTTTCGTAGTCGTTCCTGCAGCTCTGCCTGATCGACATTCGGAAGCTGAATTTTCGGTGAAGATGTGCCGGATGGAATGTCTGCAGACACCGTGGAAGGATCAAATGCTGGGAGGGCGATCTGCTTGGGCGCTTTCGTCTTGACCCCAAGCTGTGGCTTCTTCGTCGTGGTCGATGTGGTATCGGAAGTTGATGTGGAAGTTTTCTGCTTGGGCGCGGACTTTTTGCAGTCCTCGACGACAGGCGCTGGGTCCACGGAAGAGGATGAAGAGGCTTCAGAAACGTTAGTTGCAACGTCAAAAGGCGGGCTCCCGACATTCGGACTTGTTGGCGTTGAAGATGCTTCCGCCGCCTCGTCGTCGTCGTCGTCGTCGTCCTCTTCCTCCTCATCTTCCGAGCCAGCAAGGCCAGAGAAGTCTACCTTGGCCAGATCCGAAGTATCGTTCTCAACAGCATCCTCGTCATCATCGTCCTCCTCTTCATCCTCGGCGCCACCGTCGGCCTGTCGGTTTTCGGTCTCGTTCTGCTGCTTCAGCTTCGCGTCTCTCTTCGCCTTCGCCTTCTCGACTTTCGCATCCAGCTTAGCTTTCTTCTGCTGCCGCTTCGCCTTTCGCTTCTCGGCAATCTGCTTTCGCCTCACTTCCGGGTCGATGTCTTCCTTCTTTTGGCGCTTATTCCCCGAATCTGCTTCGTCATCCTTCTCGCCATCGGCATTCTCATCGTCCATTCCCAGCTCCCGCTTTCGCTTCTTTTCGCGCTCCTTCATCACGTCCAGTGCACTTTTTTGGTTTGCAGGATCCAGTTTTGCCTTTTTCGCCGCTCGCTTTTGCTCTTTTGTTTGCTTTTTGCGGTTCCATTGGTCGTTTGGGTCTCTTCCATCTTCAATCTGGGATCCATAGTAGTCGCGGGCCGGCGTCAGAGCGAGAAGGGACTCGAAGGCTTTGCTGTGGCTCTGGAGGCGTTCCTGTTGCTGCAATCAGAATTTGTCGTCGGGTCAAGAGCCCACGCGGAGCGATTTACCTCCAGGCCGTCCATCACATCGTTCTGCTGGTCCTCTGACATTGTGAGATCTTCGGAGGAAGGAGCGACGGAAGTTCTGTGGTTGTCAAAAATCGAGTCTTCACCGACCGACGGCAGAGCACGAGAATATTCGCACTGAAAGTCTGTTCAGGTGTGGGGCCTGGGGTTGCGCTAGCGGGAACAAGCGAGCGTCGGATGTCGGCATCAAATGCGTCTGAGACGGTCTGACCACAACAAAGACTTGTTGCACTTCCAGCATCACTTCACTTCCTCTCACAACGGTATAAAAGCGAACAACGGCATAACGGCAGCTTGTCTATGCGGACAGTGCTGTGGCGTGTTGGCAGACGAACGGTGATGCCTGCTGAGCGTACATCATCGCATGCTGTCCGATGCGGACTCAGCCACCGTATAGCCACCTCATTCTGCGTAATCCTTGCGATTTGTTGATGAGGTTTGCTGGTGTGACCTTCACTATTGCACATATTGTACGTATTAATGTTTGCAAGCCACCGCTCTGGACTCGATCTGTCAAGTGCTCCGATGCCCCGATAGCCAGGAACGAGGCTGCCAGCGACTGCCTAGTCCCAAGAACTCCTTCTCACAAAATACACAGACGACTCCAGAACTGTACACATCACGGACAGCATGACATACGACATGGAGTCCACCATAGTAGAGGCCACATCGCTCTCAGCCATCACAGATATCGCAGCTAATCCGCCACCATACGCCGGAGTGCCACAGAACATACCGCAACTGCCACTCATCCTTTATATTGCACGGGTCCCAGGAAGCCGAGATGTTTTCCTCACGCCAATGAAGCCAAGAGAGAAGGTCGTCACTGCAGAAGATGTTTCGAGCTCGCTGTACTACATCCATGTGAATTCGCCCGAAGATTATGAGGAGCCGCCGAGGCGACCGTCATCAGCAAACACAGACTCATCGCATCTGCTGCCAGTGCCGGAGGATTGTTCAAGAAGGAAGCCTGTTCAGCCAGCGAGACCAGTTGCTCCGCCTACGCCGCCGTATCCGATGGACGATGGACCGCCACGGGTGCATCCGAGGACCCCGAGCCCGCCCAGACATGGCCGTCTCGCACGGAAGCCGGTGCGGAGTAGCAGTAGTAGCGGCAGTCAAGGCGCGACGTTGAGTCCAAGCTTGCCGGTCCTGTCCCGGCGACCTTTACCCTCACCTCCGGCAGATGAGCAGTCATATGAGCCATCTCTGCATGCTTACAACAAGCACCTTCTACGACGCGCTGAATCGAGCGATGAGAACAACCCATACTCCATGCCAATAACATCCGAGCCAACTCTTCCGCGCCCTGAAACTGAAGACTGTCCTCCGCCGGGGACACTGACATTGATCCGCCGCGATCCTGCTTCAAGCGACCAATGGAACGTGGCATTCATCCACGACCCACCGCTGCAAGAAATCTCATCTGCTGCACTTCGTAATCCGACTGCCGCTCAGAGGACGAAGAGGAGTGGAGCTCCTCTCTTTTTGGACATTTCCAACCCATCATACGAACAGTTTATTAAAGACGAACGACCTGGCTCGCGAGTCAGTCAAGATACCGCGAGCTCCGGGAATAGCAACGCGCCAGAAGGCGTCTTCCGCAGACGATTGTACATGCCGGGCTCAAAGTATAGTGCGCACGAGTACAGCCAGCATACAAGACTAGGATCTGCGGGCTCCGTTGACAATGGGGCTCCGTCAGCACGACGAGCTGCAAACCGCTCGAGCATGGACATCTCGAGCGAATCCTCATACGCAGATCGTCGCACCAAAGGCTACACGTTCAGCAGTCCCTGGGACGCTCGGTGCGAATTCTCGACGGGAGTGTCGGGCAAGAGTCTGAAATGCAAACACCATCTACCCTCTACCTATGGAGGTACGACTGCCGTGGAGGTGTCGGAACTACGTTTCAACCTGCCCACCGCCACTTCGAAGATCGCAAACACGCCGCTGAGCGACAAGAGAAGCTCGTATATGAGCGGCCTGCAGCAGCGGTTGCACTCTTCCGACGACAAAGGCAGTGTCGATTTTGTGTTCAACGACGACGGCAAGCTTGACCTTACTCTGGGTCAAGAGAAGGCCGGAGGAGGTTTTGGAGGGAAGCAAGCAAAGCTTGGGAAGCTCATTATCCAGCCTGAAGGACTTGGAATGCTAGATCTTCTCGTTGCGGCCAATCTTGGTTTATGGTGGAGGGCTTGGGGTCGCTGAGGTCAAACAATAGACATGTAGGTGGGAGGCAGAACATCAAGGCTGTGCATCTCTCGGCGGTGTTACAGTTCCCACACTAGCCGCTCAACAATCAGAATCGGGAGGGAGGGCGGTCGGTCCCCACGCTCGCTTATGCACCTCAGCATATACGCCCTGACAGCACATAAGAGGCGCCATCACCTCAGTCTTCCACTCTGTCTGGCAAGCTTTCTGACCCTGTCCGTGATGGAGCCTGTGCTGAGCAATGCGGCAATTTACAACTCTGCGCCACTCCACGATACACGCACTCAGATCCGACTTCTGCGGAGTGTCAGCCATAAGCTGGACAAAAAGTTGAAGCATGAATTTGTTGTTGTTCGGTGTCTTTCCAGTGCACCCCCGTACGAGGCAATCTCTTATACTTGGGGAGACACGACCCAGCGAAGCACCATCTACGTCAGCAATCTCCCAGTTAGTGTTACCTCAAACTGCTGGTATGCTCTGTGGCAAGCGCGAGAATTTGGATCTGGTCATATCTGGATCGACTCTGTCTGCATCGATCAGCAGAATCTCCAGGAGAAAGGAGCACAGGTCGCAATCATGTGGACTATCTTTAACTCGGCATCCCGAGTTCTGATGTGTACTGGGCCGCCGGATAAGGCGAGCGATGTGGTTTACGAAGCAGTACTCGACATTTCAAATTACATTGCGACGATGGAGTTCGCGCGAAAGTCTGGACGCGGCGTGCAATATGGCACGCTCACTTGTTACGTATCCGGCTCACACGAATACGAATTTGACGCGGCGCGCTGGGCAGGCTATAAAGATGTGGACTACTGCGTCGCACTCCGCGAAGCTTACAACGAGTTTTGCCAGAGACCTTATTTCAGCCGTCTGTGGATCGCCCAGGAGCTTCACGCTGGAAGTGGATGTCTCCATGTGATGTTCGGTGAACATGCAGCGTTGTGGAATCGCCTGGAACAGCTCCAAGAAGCACTGAGCAGGGCATTCACCGGAGTAGTCAAAACCTGGCTACCTGCACCCCCAAGACTGCCGCTCTTTGAAGGCCTTACCGAGCCTGCCGTCACGACTTTGAACCTTTTTAAAATCGTCGAATTCGGAGAACGACCTTATTTCGACCACTTGGAATGGACAAAACACCTACTTTGCCACGATAGAAGGGATCATATTTATGGAACCCTGAATTTCGTCGATTGGCAATGTGCTCTTGCGCCGAAGCTAGAGCCTGATTACACTCTAAGCCCATTTGAGCTTGTCGTTGCACTGATGTTGGGGAGGAATGCACGCAGGAGCAAGGCTGTTTGGTTGTTATGTAGATTTCTTGAGGCACTGGATATCAAGGCACACGACCCACTTTTGGTACCATACCTGGCGTGCAATGGTGCCAGCAGATCACAGCTTCCAGGCGAATCTTACCGTTGGAAGCTATGGATGAACTATCTATGTACGATAGGTGAGACTCACGCACTCAACGGACGAGGCCTGCTTGCCGACTACATGAGTGACGGTGGATCGACTTCTGTGAGACCTCACGGGAGCGAGCCAGGCACACCAATCTCAAGCGCGTTAAGTGAACAATGTGCGGCTGTCTTGAGGAGTCATGGAATAGCTAAAGCTAAAGGATACGGATGCGCAGAAACTGGCAATCAATACTACACAGCATTGAGAGTCCCGGCGCTTGCTAGAACTGGTGACATAGTCATCAGCTCCCCTTGGGGACACGCCACCCCTGCCTTCGTAGTGCGCGTGGCTTCGGAATCTCAAGAAGTATCAATAGTCGGCAAAGCTTCCCAGCTCGCACCCAGGGGCCGTCTGAAAAATCATCATCCGCAGTACAAACAGATCTGGAAGGGTGCGGATATTGAAATGGAAGCCACTGTGGAAGAGATGATCAGCTTCTTCGTGCCACCCTCCTCACTGGATCGTGGAATCGAGCCGTTTGCGTTTCCGGTGCCAAAGGTCGTTTCGTTCGAGACCACGGAGGGCGAGCAAAAGGTCTGCACATGTTCTGTTACAGAAGAGCTGATGCCAAGCACTGCCAGCGACGGCGATGCGACCGAGGACGTCCCAATGAGCGACACAGACGAGTGGGTCGACACAGACGAGTCGAAGGGAGAAGAGGTAGCTGCATGACCAATGCTATGTATCTCATACTTTCAGGCTTCGAAAGCCACGGCCACTCGTCTCTCGCATTTTAAGAATTGGGACGTTGTGCATCATCTCCCGGGTGCCGACCGCCAATACTTCTCTATTCAATCCGACAAATCAGCTTCCCCATTGTATTATTCTGCTCCATTTGCCGATGCGCCTCTTGAATCTGCTCCCACGGGTATACCTTTTCAATAATACTCTTCAGCCTCCCATCCCGAAACATCGGCAGCGCATGCTCCACCAGCTGATCTCTCAGCTTGCCCTGATAAGCTTCATCCCGACTTCTCAAACTGCTCCCCTCAAACCTCAACCTCTTCGCCACAAAGTTCCCGAAATTCGGCTGCGCGTCGCCCTCTGACAACTTCATTCCCCCCAACGTTGCCAAGTTCACAATCCTCCCATCTTTCGCCGCAGCTTCCAGATTCTGCGCAAACGTCGTAGGCCCGACAAAGTCAACAATAATATCGACTCCCTTTCCTTCTGTCGCCTTCTTCACCTCCTCGTCCCACTTCGTCGTGGTCGAATTATACGACGCCGTGGCTCCCAGTTCGCGGACGCAGAAATTGCATTTCTCGTCGGAGCGCGTGGTCGAGTAGACTGCGCTTGCGCCATTCACGCGACTCAATTGCTGGCCGGCAATCCCCACCGAACTCGCGCCTGCGTGCCAGAGGATGCTTTTCCCCGGTGCGAACTCGCCAATGAGGTACATGGCCTGCGTGGCGGTGATCCACGTCTCAGGGATGCCTGCGCATTCCTCCCAGCTGAGCTCGGCCGGTTTGCGGATGAGCATGTGCGTGCTCACGGCAATGTATTCAGCATAGGCGCCTCCGTACGCGAGGCCAAAGACTTCGTCGCCTTTGCGGAAGCCTTCTTTGTTGTCTTTCTGGTTGGGAGGGAGGGATTCGATGGTGCCGCTGAACTCTACGCCGAGCGTGCTGGGGGCTTGGGGTGGGACCGGGTATTTGCCTTCGCGTTGGAGAATGTCCATGCGGTTGAGGCCGAAGCATTTGACTTTGATGAGGGCTTGGGAGCCGGTTGGTTCGGGGAGGGGGGTGGAGGAGTTGATGTAGAGGTGTGAGAGGGGGCCTTTGCCATCTTTGATGTCTATGGGGAAAGCCGAGTTAGTTGCTGTTGTGAGAAGAGGTGTAGAGCCATTTGCTGACCAACTGCTTTCATGGTGGCCATGTTTGCTGTTTTGCTCAATTGAGAGTGGAAAGATGACTTTTCGAAGGGTGTCGTGATATACTACGAAGCATCAGTCGAATGAAATGTAGTATGCAGGCATTGGTAATCCTGTGGATGTGGGGCAGGCCATGACGATGCAGTGCGTGAGTGCAGCGGGGTGAAAGCTGTGAAGTATTCCCGACACTTGCCGAACAGGCGCCTCGATGCAGGTACTGATGAATTTAACCTTCTAATGTCGTTCGTATTGCTGTTGATCGGTTAAAAGCTCAAGACCCAGAGATCGTTCAAACGCTCGTTGGTCTCTCCCAAACCACCAGAGACAGCAACGTTGTCCTTGCCGTTGAACGTCACAACATCGGCATCAAACCATCCTCTCGCATCTGGCGTGCCTTCGCTGGCTTTGGTGTTGATCTCTGACCAGGTGCGCTTTTCGAGAGAAAATGCCCAGATGTCAGACAACATTTTGCCAGCTCCTTGATGGCCGAGTGAACTTGGATCGCTCTCGCCAAACAAGGTGACAAGGCTGGTGCTGCCATTGACTTTGACGGGAAGCAGAGCTCCAACACTGCGGGCTCCGGGTCCATCTTTGCCGTCCGCCTTGAATGAGATCGTGCTCCAGGAGTCTGCAGCAGGATCGTACACATCCAGGTCACCACCTACTTCCTTCTCTCCATCAAAGCCGTTCATTCGATATAGCTTTCGCTCAGCCCATGCGATGGACGTGCCTCCTCGAGGTGGATCTGGTGCGGAAGTGAGCTGCCTCCACTCCTTCCTCGACGTGTTGAACGCCCAGAGATCAGAGAGTCGGCCTTTCTCGGGGCATCCAGCGTGGATGTAGATCGTGTCGTTGCTGTCTGAGGCTGTGGAGTGGTAACTCCTGGCTTCAGGGTATGCTGTAGAAGATGGCTTCACCAGTGTCCACTCGTTTGATGATATATCAAATGACCAGACGGCACCATTTTCGTCCACCGGCGCCATCTCAGGACCTCCACGGCCAGAAAAGAAGTAGATCTTGTTTCCGATCGTAGCACTGGTGGAACCAACTCGAGGCGCTGGTGCAGCTGAAGGAGCCTTAACAGATTGGACTGACGCAGTGCCTGCACTCTGTCAGCCTTGGCGGATTAACGACTTTATGTCAGCACATACCGTTCACATCGATCTTGTGAAGATCATTGTCTCGAGGCTCCCGGGGCTTGAGCTCGCCACCAAAAATGTAGATTGTGTTGCCGATAGCGCTGACATTGTGAGATGAACGCTGAAGTTGCTCAGTGGCGGCCAATTTTGACCAGGTCGCTGAGATTGAAGCCATTTGATTGAGTGGTCTTGTTATTGTATGAACGTCGCCGTACGTATCGTGTCTAGATTTCGGCAGCGCTTTGAAAATGTAGATGGCAACTCGTATTAAGCAAAGAGAGGTCGCTCGTCAGGTTGATGTATTCGTCACGTGTAGTGGGGTCGATGGTCCAAGACAAGCATGCAAAGAGACTCTGATCGGCCAATGAATTGGACGATATGACATCCAGTCCATCAAGGTGTTGGTATATGTGTAGTAGTCGTCGATGATGTGCTGGTTTGCCAGATTCTCAGCGCACGCAGCGCCGTTGCGTTGGCACTACCAAGTTTGCGTCGTCGAATGTGAAGTCCTTTATCGATGGTATTGCAAATCGTGAATGCTCTTTCGCGTGATCGCAGCATAGCCAATTCGGTGCTGAAAGTAATGGAAGAATTCTCTCGTGTTCGCGTTCTTTCCATAAAATCCATATTGATACGCTTTCGTACGCAGAACTTACCGTCAGCTTGCAGACAGTCGACTGACATCGTCTCTGCTCGACGCTTGGTCGTGTGATGCGTTGCGCTGCGCAGACCGTTCCTTTCGCAGGCAACCACACGTGATTACTTCTTCTGGGCCAGAGCGTGTCATTGTCGCACGTCGATGCGTCTTCCGACAGGGTGCTCATTAGAACGTAACACAGCCCACACATATCTTCGATGATGCTCCCAGAACTGCTGCAAGCCTGCACAACGGCCTTTAGAGCGTATCTTCTTCTGGCGTCTCTTCTTCACCCACTCTCCGCTCTCGTCCTTCCATCTCCACTCTTGGTCCTGATGTGGCTGAGTAACGGCGGACTGCTCCATTCATGCCTCGGCGTAGGCGCGCCTCCACCAGGCGTGTCCGGCCGTCTCCTGTCCACCGGACTCCAGTGCCGCTTCAACGCGTCTCCAATGACTTGCTCTTCCTCGTCCTCTTCCACGCCGCCATCGATTTGTTCCTGTCTGCTCACAAGTCTCACGCCTCCCGCTGCGGCCGCCATCTTCTTCCTCAGCAGCTCTTCGCTTGCGCGACTGTGTTCCGCTCGCCTCTTCTCCATTTCCTGAATCAAGTTCTTGAAGTAGACTTCCGCAGCCACAGTCTGGCTATATGCCAATGGAGTCCAATCATAATTGTTCTTTGCCGTAGGGTTCGCGCCTCCAGCTAGCAGAATCCTAAGCGCTTTCAGACTTCCGCTCGCACTTGCATGATGCAGAGGTGTGTTCCCATCGAGATCTTGCACGTCGACTCTTGCCGGGAACTGTTCATCCTGCAGTAGGATGGGAATGAGACTCGTCGAGTTCGGACACTGCGCCGCGAGGGCTAGCGCGTCCATGCCGTATTTGTTCTGATATGGTATGCATCGAGTGAACTGCTTCGCAAGAAGAGTCCCGACTTCATAGTTCCCGTGTTTCGCAGCGAGCATCAACGGCGTGTTGTGATCGCTGTTCCGGGATATCTCGTGAACATCGTGGCCGAGGGAGATCAGGAGAGCGCAGATCTCCGGAAAGCCGTGCAGAGCAGCAAGATGGAGGGACGTGTTGGACATGTCGGCGAAGTCAGGATTCTGCAGAAGGAGCGGATTGTTGCGGATGATGCGCTGCACGAGGAGGACGTCGTTGAGGAGAATGGCTCGTCGGAGACGAATCGAGGCGTCGATCCTGGCCATGGTGTCAGTGGTGACCGGTGTGGTGCGCGTGGGGGAGTTGGTACATCTTATCGTTACGGTCATGAGTGTCGTGAATCTATTGCTTGAGGCCTGCTCAAGTCTTTGTCTGGTGGAGGTGGTGTTTGGCTACGTGCATTGTGAGGGGAGTGGAAGTTGACTTCGTGGGACGCGATGCAAGACACGCTAACTTAGAGTAGAACTATACCGTATCACTATCTTGACAGGTCGGAAGTGAGCTGCGTGTTCGACCCGATTGTATTCCCTTTTCTATCATGAGCGGACTCTCTGGTGGCCGTGATGAAAATCTACATGTACATGCTGAATATACAGTGCCCTTCTCGCCAGGCTGTACGCGTACCATTGAACGCCGTAAGCGCTCATCCGAAGTCGACTCGAATCCTTCCTCTACAACGCTCCATCCACTGTCGTCGGCTTACTTCCTCCGCAACATGACCTTTGAGCACATATTGATCAAACCGACCTTGGCCTCGCTCTCCGGGAACGCAGCAATAGCTTGCACGGCCCTGTCGACATAGTCTTGCGCCAATGCTCGTGTTTGCTCAATTCCATCACTTTGCATGACAATATCGCGTGCCTGTACGCTGTTAGTGGTGCACTGCAATACATGGAGGCAAATGATAGGTACTCACCCTCTGCGCGTCTCCCTTCTCCGAGAACTTCCGTCCGACTAGAGTGCCCAGCTCCTTGTTCTCCTTCCATGCAAACAGCAATGGCGCTGTTGCAAGACCGAGCTCCAGATCGGCACCTCCTGGCTTTCCCAGCTCCTGACCGCTGACAGTGTAGTCCAACATGTCATCAACGAGCTGGAATGCCAACCCTAGATTCTTGCCGTACTGATATGCCGCTTCAACCACTTCCTTCGGATGTTCTCCTAGCAGCGCCGCAGCCCGGCAAGACTTGCTGATCAGACTGGCGGACTTCAGGTATGTTTTCTGCAAGTAGTAGGTAATGGTCTCCTCATTCCACGTGGGATTCTTCTCGTCCGCTGCAGTGTTCTTCAGTTGCATGAACTCCCCCTCTACCAAGTTGGCGATCACGGTTGCCAACAACTCCGTCACCTCTGGGTCGCGCAGACGTGCGAGTGCGACTGATGCCCTTCCTAGTAGGAAATCTCCCGCCAACACTGCCATCTTGTTGCCGAATTCCATGTTGGCGGACGGGTTCCCTCTTCTTGAGTCGGAATGATCGATCACATCGTCATGTAGCAGCGACGCAGTGTGAATGAGCTCCGTAATTTCCGCCAGTCTGCGCTGAGATGGTAGCACAGAGTCGTCCGCGTTGGCTTCCGCGGTCTCTGCGCTGGGAGCGGTCAGAGGTGATGATGGATTTGCGTCGGCCAGGACCGAGGGCGAGGAGATGGGAGTGTCGATCGCGTGCCGTGTGTTAGGCTGAGATCGTGGAAGTTGTGGAAAAACCGCAGTAGCCTGCGACATGAGCAGCACCAGCATTGGCCGCACATATTTCCCTTCGGATTGCGTGTAGTACTTGGAGACAGTGTCCAACATCGGATGCCCTGAGCCCAACAGCTGCCTAATGTTCCCCGTCATGAATTTCATCTCTTTGGCCACACTCCTCAGCGGATCAATGCCCATGGGCCCAGGCGGAGGAGCTCCGTTGAACATTTGCTTCGCCTGCGACACTGCCGCCGCAACAGCAGACAATTCTCGCTTGGAGGTGTCATTGTACAGTTTCCGCCGGCTGTGGTGGAGACTCCTGGATGGTGCAGGCCGAAAGCATGCCGGACATCGTGTGCTGGTCGTTGCTCGTGATCGGGAGGCTATCGAGGTCGAGTTCCCAACGAAAGCTCGCGGCAATGCCGCCACGGCTCCAGACATATATACGGCGTCTCAGACGAGCACCAGAGTGGCAGTGCGACCAGGAGTATGTGATTCGTATGCGGCGATCTCGAACGAGTGTGGTATTGATAGAGAGTCGCAAGGCAGAAGTGGATGATCGCAGAGAAACATTGACTTGCAGTCGATGATTTCAAGATCGCCGGAGCGGATTCAGCTCCGTTCTGGTGAGGCTCACCCGAGGCCTGGACGGTATTCAATTCCACCCGACAGCTGGACTCTCCCAATCTTACGGCCGAGTTGTTCGTCGTGGGTGATGGTCCTGCTCACTGTCACACCAGCGGCCCAAGTTGCGCTGGCCGAGTATTGTCGCAGACAGAAAGACGTCGATGAAGCCTGCAGCGATGAAGCAAAGAAACGCCGCAGGAAGCTGTCCACTGCAGAACTCGGCAGTCCAGTCGAACATCACGACCTCGTAGAGATATCACGATCTCTGGTTCATGGCAGTCAAGACGACGCGGGCCTGGCGGGGGCCTGGCGGTTGGATGCGCTGCTGAAGGGCGCCAACGTCTATCAGCCTCCGCCACCTGTCAAAAAGGAGCAGGTAAACGCGTGCCTCCCATCCGCAATGAACCGATCTATGCTGATGCATTCTAGACCAACGAGTACAAGCGATTAATGCAGCGACTGCGAGAGCTAGAAGAGCAGCGGCAATACGAGCGCATGATCAATCCTCCTCTCCCGGAATCCTTCAGCCAGCGCTTTCCAAACGCGGCAGCATCTCTTGGGCCTGTGAGCTCTACTGTCGCGGACGAGGTGGATGAGGTCACGTATGCAGACGTGAACCGGCAGATGATCCTCATCATTAATGTGTTGGTGTCCATTGTCTGCACAAGCGTAGCAGTGTGGATGGCAGCACGCCGCTGGAACGTACCGCAACGGATGGGACTGGCCTTTTTCAGTAGCACACTGGTAGCAGTGGCAGAAGTTGCTATCTACATGGGATATATCAGACGCATCCAGGAGTCGAAAACAATAGAGAGGAAGCAAGTCGAAAAGAAGGAGATCCTTGACACATGGATCATCGATGGGAAGTCATCATCTCAGCAAGCTACTTCCAGCGACTCTATGCGCTTCAGAAAAGGGAAGCATCGATGAAGCGATAAGTATCACCAAAAGCTCAATGTTTTGCCTCAGGGTTCACAAATCACGAAAAGTCGCGTCGTAGCGCGTTGCGGAGACAAAGCAAACATCTGCAATTGGACCTCTTCCTCACAGCAACAGATGTGTGTTATGATGAGCAAGCATCACGGATCTCAGATCACGATTTCAAGACTGGCGTTTATAACTGAGATTGTCGGAAGATGGCTGTCAAGGACTTCCATCATCCGTTTCAGCCGTATGACATCCAGCAGCAGTTCATGGAACGCGTCTACGAATGCATAGAACAAGGCAAGGTCGGCATATTCGAATCGCCAACAGGAACTGGCAAGTCTCTGAGCTTAATATGCGGCTCTCTGACTTGGCTACGCGAGCACAAACGGAAAACGTACGATGAGGCCATGGCAAGTATAGAAGTTGACGACGACGAGCCGGAGTGGATGATCGAACATGCCAAACAGACTCAAAGTCGAGAGATTCGGCACATGAGGGAAGAGTTCGAAGCGCGACTAGCTGCTGTACGCGAACGGGAGAGGAAGGCCAAGGAACGTGCGCAACACGCTGCAGCGTCCGAGCCAGCTTTCAAAAGGCAGAATAAGGCGAAGACAGACGTGGAGGAAGTCGAGGATGAGGAACAGTATGTGTTGGATGACTACGAGAGCGACACTGAGAGCACTGCCAAAGCATCGGCATATTCTGCTGAGACTACGAAGTTGATGGAAAAGCTTGGCATGCTACCCAAACAAAAGGACAATCATTCCGACGATGATGTCGATGAGCTCAAGGTCTACTTTTGTTCCCGGACGCACTCACAGCTAACTCAATTCATCGGCGAGCTCAGAAGAGTGAGACTTCCGCCAGGACTGCCGCCTGAGGAGCTTCCCTCTGCAGGCAGCGGCGATGTGGTTGAAGAGCTCAAGCATCTCACGTTGGGCTCGCGACAGAATCTGTGCATCAATCCCCGCGTGAACAAGCTCCCAACGCAGACGGCAATCAACGAAAAATGCTCGGAACTTCAGCAATCCAAGACCCCTGCGGATAAGAAGTGTCAATTCTTGCCAAAGAAGGAGGGCGAGGATGTCGTTCTCGACTTTCGCGACCATTCTCTGGCTAAGATCCGGGATATTGAAGACTTGGCCAGGCTGGGCTCCAAATTGCAGATCTGTCCATACTACGCTTCGCGGCCTGGCATAGGTCATGCAGAGATTGTAACCCTGCCATACCCTCTGCTACTACACAAGGCGTCTCGCGAAGCACTCGACATCTCTCTCAAAGGACATGTGGTCATAGTCGACGAAGCGCATAACCTGATGGACTCGGTGGAGAACATCTACTCTGCGACTGTGACCGACCAACAACTCCAAAAAGCAAAAGCAGGGCTCGGCGAGTACTACCGGAAATTCAACAAGCCACTCAAAGACAAGAACAGGCTTTACGTGACGCAGATACTCAAAGTCATTGTGTCACTACTACATTTCACGGGCAACGCAATTCGGCAGACCAGTGATGGCGACGTCACATCGGCCAGTGCTCTCCTTGCGCAACAGAACGCCGATCAGATCAATCTCGTCAAGCTTGTGCGCTACATCAGTGAAAGTAAGCTGGCTAGAAAGGTTGAAGGATATATTGCTCACCTTGCCCGCGCCGAGGCCGTCGGAAAGCGACTGCCTGCTGCTGAAGATGTCGCTGAAGTGCCAACGCTAACGCATGTGCAAAACTTCTTGCCGTGCCTGATGAATCCTGCAAAAGAAGGACGCTTCACCTGGATCAAGCAGGAGGACAAGATCACGATCAAGTACATGCTGCTGGACCCAGCCGAGCACTTCCGAGATATTGTCGAGGAAGCTCGGGCAGTCATCCTCGCCGGCGGTACCATGTCTCCTATGGACGACTACAAACAGCAGCTTTTCCCTTACCTGCCGGACGTCGTCACATTCTCATGCGGACATCTCGTCCCGCCAGGCAACCTCTTCGTGCGAGCTATCACGTCCGATCGAGACGGCCCTATCGACTTCACATTCAAGTCTCGCGAGAAGAACATCGTCCGGGCCGGCAATGCACTCTTACAGATTGCGCCCAAAGTTAACGGGGGTATGGTCGTCTTCTTCCCTAGCTACTCTTACCTTGACGCCGTTCTCCGCGCCTGGAAGACTACAAACATCACTTCCCGCCTGAAAGCCATCAGGCCGCTATTTTTCGATACTCGCGATACATCCAAGGAAGATCCCTTTCCATCCTACTCCGCCGCTATTCACTCCAACCCCACTAGAGGTGCACTGCTCCTCTCCGTAATCGGCGGAAAGCTATCCGAGGGAATCAACTTCTCCAACGAGCTAGGCCGCTGCGTCGTCGTCATCGGCTTGCCTTTTCCCAACCACTCCGACCCGGACTGGAAGGCCAAGATGGCTTACTTGGAAGAACGTGCTGCGGAACGGGGCGAGCCGAAGGGTAGAGCGAGCAGAGAGCAAGGCGAGAATGTCACGATGCGGAGCGTCAATCAGGCGATTGGGAGGGCGATTCGGCATAAAGATGATTGGGCGAGTATTTTGTTGTTCGATTGTAGATATCAGGACGAGAGGTTTCGTAGAAAGTTGCCCGGATGGATTAGAGATTGTGTTGATAAGAGGGCTGATGGAAGGGTGGAGGGAGTAGTTGAGGGGTTGGGAGATTTTTTTCGGGGGAAGAAGTGAGGTGTTCTGGAAGATCCAATCTGATCAAGTTGTCGGACGTGCCGGAATGTGAGAGGAGAAGAAGGTACAAGAAGCATTGAAACGACTCTTTGAAAGCAAGAAGTAGTTCAAGAAGTGCCGTGTTCCAGTCGGATGCCTGACTCTCTATCTCTCAATCCTGTGTGACGCTATGCTCTGTGACCATTGGCGGTAGACCTCTGACCGCGCTCCTCTATGCCACTCTGCCACGCCTCGGTATACCATGCTGTCGATCGAGGCACAGCTCTCTGCAGTGATGAACCAACTCTGTCCCAATGCAAAGTACCGCCCGACACTGCTGACTTTTGTTGGCTTTCTGTCTCCCGAAGATTCTGTCCCCCTACACTTGCGGACCCGGGCTCAAGGTTGGCTGCCGCGTGTGGCAGTCTAGGGACTTCTGTCTCCAACTGCTTGTTCTGGTTTCGCTTTGTTTGCGTCCTCTGCCAACTTCTTGATGACTGCCTTGAGATACCAGGTGTTGGTCTCAAGCTGATCCCACAATACTTTGTCAGACATGACCAAGTCGATGTCTCGCGACGTGCGTTCGATCAGCGCGTCAAGGACATACCGCGCGATATATTCGTCGCTCGTCTTTTCAGAGACACCATGAGCCGCCTCCACGATTCTGGGGAGGTCGGCGGACGAGATCCAACGTAACACCGCGGCGTAGATCTGACGGTAGAGGTTAAATCCCCGATACTACTACAAGTCAGCGTTCTGTGTGTGTTTGGCCATCGTTTCAGGCACTGACCTTCAAAGCCGCTTTTAACATGTCTACCACTTCCCAGACATTGAGCACGTTCTCGAGAAACTCGAAGTCTAGACCGTAGACATGTCGCAGTATGTTGCGAAGAATCCAACCGCTCTCTTCAACTTCGAGCTCGGAGACCTCTCCAGTGCAGCGTTGTGCAAGATAACTTGATTGATCGAAAACGATTGCTTTGTGGACCTTGAAATCATCTCCGTCTGATGAGTTAATGGTAAGGTCAGACCATTTCCCTGTTTGCCACAGACTGTTGCGCAATTAGCTTGGGGTATTATTCGAGCCCCGCTCAGTAGAAATGGCACGCTGGTCTCAAGCTGTGCGACGTACCGCTGAAGAACGTCTCGGCTTGCTGGGGTAGCCATGATCAAGTAGGCTTTGTCTGTGTTTTGTTGATGTTGGAGACAAGAAGCAGAGAGAAGAAGACTTGACCGGGAATCTTGTACAAGCTTCAACGAATTGATAAGTGAAGCCTGCTCGTGTGCCTGTTCACTTTGACTGTCCACTTCACACAAATATGAGTGCATGTGGCAGAGCGCTTTCCATTGCTCAATTCGATATTGCAAACCATGTATGTCTTGGCCTCGGCGTAATAGCTTGCGGTGGCCTGGGAAAGATCTTGAAAGGCATATAGTGGTCCACCCGAGCGCTGCGATGAGTTCATGGCCTCAGATTGCTCATTCTGCTGGGTATCATGTCACTGCTCAATAACGAAGCCAGCCTGTACTATCTCAATCTGCAATTTTTGAGCGAACCGGCACAAGGGCAAAAGTTGGTTGACAGTGCCGATTCTACTCGCCCATCTTGGAGCCGCCTTCTCATCTCGTCGCGAAGGCGTCGCCTTGATCATTGGTTTCAGGTACTCATGAGAAACCGCTTTGTCCATTATTTTCGTCAGGTCCGCTTCCAAGTACTGAGCGCTCTTGTCCACTGTCACGGGTTCTCCCAATTTGCATGCCTCGTGACAGCTGTGGTCTCCTTCCAGTCACTTGCCATGGCAGCACTCAACCGAGACCTTCAGAATGCGCTCATCACGCGCAAGGAGTAGTCAATTGCACAATACCATGCACCTTCACCTGCTGAAGTGAAGTCTGCAGCCAAGGTTTAAAGTTCACTAGCGACGTCGCAACCGCCGGCCGCCTTGATCACCCGGTGGCACTTGCCCCCACTTGCCCGCAACTTCTGCCTGGATACGCTGTTTACTGCAATAATGTTAAACTTCTTGCTCGCCTGAGCGCCGTGAGCAACACTTGTTCCAACCAGTCTCCGTGCGCATCTCGACACTTTTCGTCTCTGTTTCCGGACATCGCATCGGCCACCGCCCGCGACTCAGGATTCAGACACACGAGCCAGCTTTGGGCAGAGTGTGGCCCACGACAGGCGCAAAACACGGCAGGCCATGGACGACCAGCAGTATCTCGAGCCGGACTTTGATCCATCAACTCTCACCGTTCCGCGACTGCGATCGATCCTCGTTGCGCACAACATCAACTATCCTTCTTCCGCCAAGAAGGCGCAGCTGATTGAGCTGTTTAACAACGAAGTCGTCCCTCAGGCGCGCAAGATCCGGACGGCGAGCGCACGTGTCAAGCGCACTAGCAGAGGCATCGAAGATATCACCACAGGACGCAGAGGAACCGGCGAGGGCGATGACGACGTTCCACCGACTCCAGCATCAGTACGAAGCAGCAGACGCACGACCAGAGCGAGGACCGAAGAAGCTCAAGAGGTGGACCCTACGCCGCGCAACGCTCGGCATAGCACTGCCCCGCCAGAAAGCGTGCCTCGAACGGTCTCGGGAAAGCATGCTCGCACCGTGGAGACTGTTGTAGAAGAGGTGGAGCCCACGCCCAAGCGGACATCCACGTCCAGAACGAGATCCAGGGTTAGCGCAGCGACCCCTGTGGTGGTCAAGCAGGTGGAAGAGACGAGTCCGTTCTCGAACCACAATGTGTTCCAGTCTGGTGGTTCTCCACCGGTGCGAGCGACGGACACTGAGCGCCGACGAACCACTCTCGGAAACACAACAAGTTCAGCACGCGACCTCGAGCGCCGGCATCGTGAGCTAAGGAGAAGGACTGATGTGATCGGCACTGTGAAGCCGCAGACTGATGGCGCGATTGTGCCGTCGCGGAGGACCTTCGAAGTGCCTGTCGCTCGGCAGGAAGACTTTGAAGTGACCGAGGAGTTTACGCCAGAAGAGGAGCAACAGCTGGTACAAGCGCAGATGGCAGGAGAGCTCGTGCCCGCGCGACGACAGACTAAGCGACCGGGCGGTGCAGCGAAAAGAGGACTGGGCGCCTTTTTACTGGTCATGGCAACAGCAGCTGGTGGACTATGGCGGCAGGAGAAGCTCAACGTTGGTTATTGTGGCGTAGGTCATCCCTCGACAGAAGTTGGTGGTGTTGAGATCCCACCTTGGGCAGATGTGATCCGACCGCAGTGCGAGCCTTGCCCGCCACACGCATTTTGCGAGGAGCGTCTTGAGACGACGTGTGAGAAGGGCTTTGTACTCACCCACCACCCGCTCTCAGCCAACGGTCTTGTCCCTATTCCGCCAACATGCGAGCCAGATAGCGCGAAAGCGCGCAAGGTCAATGCTGTCAAGGAGCGGGCTGTGGAAGCTCTACGAGAACAGAACGCCAAATTCGAGTGCGGCGAAGCATCTAGGCCAGAGCTCAAAGAAACAGCTCTGAAGGAGGCCATCGCAACAAAGCGCCGCAAAGGCATGAGCAACGAGGAGTTCGAGGACCTCTGGGCGTCAGCCATCGGCGAGATCACCAACTCAGAGGAGATTGTCTCTGGGTCAGACGGGTAAGTTGACACCACTCCCTGCATCGTAACCGAATCTCTGCTGGGCGCGTTGCTTACATTTGTGGTTTGTACTGACAGATTCTCCGCCTCCCCAGCTCCAACACCGAATCAACGCTCCGGTCAACATCCCTCGCAGCCCTCCCACTCGCATGCGCAATCCGTCGATCACTTCGAGAGACACTTAGACGATATCTTTGGCAACTTGTAGGTGTTCTGCTTCTGCTCAGCAGTGGAAGTTATGGCCGATACCGAATCACATCTGGCCACGAGATGGAGAAGAAGGCAAAGCAGCTTGCATCCTTGGCATTGGAGAAGCTGAGCTACCAGGCTGCGCTGAATGCGAGCGAGCCGGACGTGTACAAGGAAAACTACATGAGCGTTGCACAGCTAAGAGATGACGTGTTGCGGGACGAGTTCAGCGCGAAGAGGAGGACGGAGCTGTGGGAGAGAGTGCAGAAGAAAGTAGAAGGCAACTCGAATGTCCGGCCCATGGTCCGAGAGGGACGAACAGGCGATGTGGGAAGAGTGTGGGAGTGGGTGGGCGCTGTAGGCCTTTTGGAGAGCCCGGAGAGCGCCGGTGCAAACAGGCGCAAGAGTGGCAGAGTGAGCTTTGCACCAATCGAAGACGGCAGTGTTCTCAAAGGTGATAATAGCAGCATGGTCAAGAGAGGCGACATCAAGACGAGCAAGTGGGAGGAAGGCAGAGCATCATACTATTGAGGTGGTTGGAGGAAGGCGCTGGGCGGATTCAGGCAGAGATCACGATCGTGAGGGCATTGCTGTTTACGTTGGATTTGCAGGCGCTGATTCGCGCGCACTTTCGCTGACATACGGCGAACTTTCTTAGGAGCGGACTGTACGAAATGAGAGCGAGAATGAGATGAGCATAGACGATATCTCCTTTCGCAAGCTATGCAATTGATCAAGCCTAACGATTGTTCATCGAGCATCCACTGACTGACTGAACTCTCCTCGCACCAACCTCCCCCGCTGTCGCGTCGGATCGCGCTGTTGACATACGCGTAGAGCGATCGCATCTGCGCCATAATGTATGGTCCGCGTTCTCAGCTTCCGCCAGCCGGCTGGATGAGAAACGCAGACCAGTCCGCGTACCGCTGTGGACAGACTTACGCGTACAGTGATTGCATATGTCTCCTCTCTGCTGTTTCTGGTCTTGGTTCGTGTTGGCAGCAGTTATTAACGTGGTTCGCTGAAACGGAGAAAAGGAAAAAAGAACGAAGAATGGTTCCGCCTCTCCTGCTTGCTTCCACTGGGTTTGCATGTTAGTTCTATGTCGAGCCATGGTGCTGTCTGCTGTCAGTCAAGTGTCAGATGAGTAGAGGCCATGGTCTGCGTGTGCAGGTAGGCACGGTGGCTTGCGTGGTTTTGCTGAGACTAGCTGTGGTTCGTTGCTGGTTTATGCTGGGCTGGGGGCTAGGAGGAATGGATGGTGGAGCGGAAGTCGAGAGATGGCTGGAGTACACCTTTACCTGGTACCTGGTAAGGACACATGGCTGGGTGGCCATTTGAGCGTGTCCTTTGTCAGTTGATGGAACGTTTCTGACAATCAATTTCGACCACATCTGTGATGCCTGTCAAGTTGCAGAATACGCAGCTCGTGCTACATGTAGCAAGGCAGGTCGATCGAGGGGCTGACAGCTGTATGGTATACAGTGAAGCCTGTCGAGGGCCGTGAAGGCGATGATGTAGTCATTGATCAATATTTACTACCTCCATCATGGCACTCGAAGGTAGACAGTATGTACGACGATTAGTAAGACATCTCACACACAGATCGGGTTGGCTGCATAAAAGTGCAAGAGACGTTTTCAGACGTTGCAGATCTGTCGGTACTGTACTCGTGCAGTTTGCACGAGCTCGCTGCTCGAGGCATCGATCTCTATACCGGACATGGCTCTGTATGCAGCCCGCAGCCCTGTCGATGTTGCATGATCGATACAGATGCATGCATAGGCATCTAGTTTAGTGCTCGACCACGCGTAGGGCTGGCTGTCTATCTAGACAGGTATTTGGCCGATGCCATGGCCGTGAACTGCAGTAGAGATGCGTGTCATGGATTTGTGCAGCAACGAATGCCTTGATCTGGAACATGTCTTGACAGCCCTGTGTGGTATCAAGATCGTGTATGGGCCCGGTCGGAGTGTCCCAGATGTTCGCTGTGTAAGCTGGCAAGTATGTTGTCACATGTGAGGGGAATGGGCAACACGAGTGGCGGAGTGCCTAGAAGTGCGGTGAACATTCTGAAGCCGCTTCATACCATGCAGGAACCCGCTTTCGGCTGATCTTGGCGTGCAGATAGCGCTGTAGATGCCAGGAGTGCATGCAGTGAGTGTTGCCGTTTTGACACATTTTTCTCGTGATGGTATTTTCGTGCATGAGAGTCTGGACGGCCTCGTCACCTCTGCCGGTTGAAGAATCTACTAAAGTGCAGCTGCCCAACGCTTGACAGATCCGAGACAGGTCTTCCATAGTCTTGCCTCGTGATTCAGGCACAAGACGCCATCAGTTTCACGATGGTTTGTTGTTGTAGCTCGGCACAGATGCATCGTGAGAGGCACTACCAACGTTGATTGTGAGAACTTCGCCACCATACATTCAAAGATCAGCACAAAGCCTCGGAGTGAACATGCTTGCTCCGATCTCCCGTCTTCTGCATACAATTTGTCCAATCTAGGTGATGTCAGCCATGTAGCGTGATGTGCCTACTTCCCACGACTAGGAGGTGTCGAGAAGCCTTCTTTCCACGTCATGTGCCTACTAGTTCTTCACTCGCGGTGCAGCTCGTCGGCATTCATCTACTTCGATAGACCGCGGGGCGAGATTCAGCGATCACAATGGGCAGTGAAAATAGACAGAACGCCATGGCGTCGAGATGAAGAGTCTTTGAAACGAGAATAGCACGTATGTCCATGCGTCCACCACAAGCGTGGCTAGCCGTGTGAAATGACTCGTCCATACAAGCGTCCCGGTGTCCCGAATCTGCAGATATCCTTACCGAGAAGAGACTCCGTCCAGCAGTAGTGACTCGAAACCAAACACCATTGCACAGTCCGTCGTTTCCAGTAGCTGTTATAGAGTCCGAGGCGAACGCCAGAGGTGTAGTGGTGCGTTTGATGAGCAGCTGATCTGCCTTGCCCAAAATACTTGTGTGCTGTGCAGTCTGTGCTCCCACCGCGCTGGTTCCGGATGGATCGGAAAGTGTTGAGTCAGTGACAAACCCCGGGTAACTTCGTCTGCGTGGCCAGCCACTCCATCGGGAAAATGGCATCAAGAGTAAAAGCCTCGAGGAGCGCGAATCGCACAGGCTTTGTTCGCACCATGTTGCTGGGAAATAATGAGAATACCTTGGCCGTAGACTTGTGCTACACTATATGACAGCGAGCTCGGCTAAGCACGTTGAGTCAGCTCACCGCGATTCTGACAATGTTCATAGTCAGACTTGGAAAACGTGGTCCAGCTGCAAGAGCGATATTGCAAGCGGGGATTTTGTCGTAGTGTATGCTCGATTGCTTGTTGTGAGGGTCAGATCATAGATGCCGCGAGGATAGCTGACTGCGTGACACTAGAATTTGCAAGACCAGGGAGACCTTGTGCGTATCCCAAGTCGATCGTGTCGAGACAAGTCGATCGTGTCGAGACTGGAGACCTTTTCCGACCTCAGCTATAGTACGGTTCAACATTGGTGAGAGTGGTCTGCTGAGAGTACGAGACCCTGTGCTGTATGCCGTATGTGTCCCTGGCGTTCCCTATTGCGCCGGCTAAAGGCGCTGTGCAGAAATCCCGCATCGTACATCATGCGATGTGAGTATGCAAGTGTCTGCTGCCGCAAATGTACGAGATTGCAAGCCGCAGCCGACGCATCTAGCCTCCGAAGCAAGATCGCAACTGTGCATGAAAGACCTGGGGTTGGCACGATCAGCTCGGGCATTCTGTGCGAGCAGAGGTGAAGTCGGATGGCGCGAACAATGGCATGCTCGTGTCTCATGTTTTCGTGGCATGGGAGCACTCGCCCTGGATTTCCTACGTCCTGCGAGACATTTGCGTTGCACGAATGATATCCGAGTGAAACTCCGTGATATTGACCAAGAGGCACCTCGTTTGTGGCAGTCTCCAATCATTGTGGAGAGGTAGAATAGCGGTGAAGATGACCCCGCCCGCGATCGACATCGATGGACCTGGCAGGCCTTTCCAGATGTCGGCACCTCGTGCACAACAAGGGCGAGCACCCACTGCCACGCCACTTCTCTCAACTGTGAAACAATAATTCCAGCTGCCCCTTCTGGCCGTCACACAGCTAATGGCATGATGACCCATGAGCAGATTGAGCCTATCCTGGCAGGCTTGTACTTCTCTGTGTGGCGCTTTTAAGGTTGCGTAGACTGCCCACTGCGCGAATGGAAGGTGAACACGTCGACGAAGGCGTCTGCAAAGTGTGGTGTCGCTCACGCGGCACGCCGGCTCAGGATATTCCTCTTCGAGGCATGTGCTTGTCACATCGCTACCGGCAAATACCACTTCTCCGCTCCAGCACCGCTATGCGCTGGCTCAACAAACAAGCATCTTGCGGACAATTTGAGCGACAACAGTTGATGAGGCGCGAGCTAGAAGGTGTTTGATGTCGTGGGGCACGTTGTCGTCGACCTGGCCCCAGCGTCGGTGCTAGAGGGACACCTGCATACCCGCGCTCTGCATCCGCGGCTGCAGCACTGCACAACACCACGGCGGGATCGTCTCCTTCTACTGCTGCTAGTAGTGTGTTTTGAGGTTTCGCGTGCCTCGAACGGTAGACTGCTCGTGTCAACGACGAGATTCGCGGCAGCATTTTGGCAGCTGGAAAGAACTCGTGGCCTTATCCCTTGCGCTCCGTGCCACTTCCGGAAGAAGCTACAAGACTCCTCCGTTCGGGCTAACGATTCGTTTACGGGTCTATCTCCAGCGCATAGAGAAAGCCTGTCAACATGACAAGGGTAGCTCGTTGGCGAGGCAGAGATGACTGGCAGATTTGCGCCATTGTCCGCAGCACAATACCGGGGATACCAGCCAATCGTGCCTACACTGTTGAGGCTTGCAGGCGGTTCGCACTCCTCCTACCAGACGTGCGTCAGCCTTTGCCGGCCGCGTGCAAGATGGGCCTGCTGGCAGCGTGCAAGGCGAGGCGTGGAGGGAGGGTCGCCGATAGTCTTGCGCAAAAGCGCCGGTCGAGGCGAGCAGCGAAGGATCAACAAGGACGGCCCGTGCTGGCATAGATTTGTCCGAGTGTTTCATCGACGCGCTGCATGAGTTGTGACAATGTGATCCTGCCCCCATCTACGCCAAATGGCAGATGTCGTCGTCGTATGCGTAGATGAAGTACAACTTACACAGAAACGGTTGGGGTGGACGGTGTGAACACGGGACATTGTCTCCCTCGCGGTTGTGCACAAAAATAGGCCGTTTTGTGCGAGTGAAGAATACCGAGTCTGACTTTCCCATCGGCACGCCCAGGCCGTAGATGCGTTAGACGACTTGCCGCTTCGAGCACGAGGACCAGCGGCGTGGTGCTCATTTATCCTGCTGGAGAGATGGCAATATCGCATATCACACGTTTTGCCAGCAGTGGCTGTTCTCGCGCGTCCGCCTTGCACTTCCGGCCTGTCATCGCATCATCGGGCGGGTTCCTCACCTCTTTCGCCGCTGTGTGTTATCTGGCGCGGAACTAACCTGCCTGGCTGCCTGAGGGGCTCGACGGTGATCGTGCGCCAGCCTTTGCAGCGTTTGGATCTCAGACACGCGTTGAACGGCGGCCATGTGCACACACCACACACCGACACTGCAGGTCCATCATTAAGCGTCGACAGATATCACAGCACGAGATCGTGCTGCTGTGCTGGGCCAGAGTTTCGAGCCCTGCACGGACAACGATCAGCATCGCGTTCCTTGTCAGCCACCAGAAAACCCCACCCACACAGACCCGCGGCAAGAGCGATCCCTGCTGGCCAGTGCGCCTTCCTCTCGTGTCTCAGCTTCAGCGAAAAGCCTTCGCGTGCCTCTTTTAGAGGAACCTGTGCATCCATCCACCGACGCGCCCGCTTATTGCCAAACGCTGCAGCTTGTGCGTCTGCAGAAACCAAAGCAGCTTTCCCACGAGGTCTTGCAGTCTTGCCTGCAACCTGCAACCGCGCCGAGCCGCTCAACGCATCGCAGCAGCCAACACACCAAACAGCTCCGACCGAAGCTCACCAGCACCAAAAATCCATCGACTACCGTGATCCTTGGACCACCACCTCCGCCGGCGCACCTCTTGCATATCTGTGCATCTCGTGCCTCTCCCGCTCTGTTGTTCCTGCGCATCTGCAAACGCGCCAGACACAACGACCACGACTGCCGGCTGCGACCTCGCCAGCCCACCCGCCCGCAAGCGTTTGTGCACGCGTTGTTATCGCACGCTGCGCACGCCACACACACACTCGCTGATTTCTCGACCGTCACTCCAAAAACAAGGTACGTGACCACGCTCTCCGTCTCGGTGCAGCAGTGTTTTTCTTTCCTCCCGGCAAAGGCTCCACACTCTCCCAACCTCCTCGCCTCTCACCTCCGATGCGGCATAGCGCCAGAGTCTCTGCGCAAGCAGGCTGGCTGCTCTGTCCCGCCTGCCGTGCATGCGACTGAGTTAGCCGGGCGTTAGCTCCCACCAGCCAACCTCTCCACTGCTAGAAACTCCAACTCCCCACTGCTTTCGCGAACCGCTTGCTCCTCTCTGCATGCATTGCATACCTTTAGAGCATCGGGTGCGTCTGTAGTCGCCGTCGTGCAGTGTTCCCGCTGCGTCGCCACGGTGCACTTTGAGACATCACTAACACGCAGTGCTGACTTCACCTCAGGTTCGTGAGCATCAGTGGACGACAGGCCATTGAACCGCCAACGACCTTTACGACCCTAACGACCTTCACGAATACGCATTAACGACTTGGATTTGTGCGCGTTCTGTCCATTGCAGCTTTGCTACACGGCCTAGCCTTCATTGCTAGCATTTAGACGATTACGAACCTGGTTTGTGCTGCCCACGAGAATCACGGACATTCATCATCTACGGCGAACACGTGCGACTCGGATTCCCAAGCTCAACATAGTGGCTTCAGTCCAGCATACCATCACAGTTCGACGACTAGTCGAACTTCAGCACTACCGTTCCAACCGTCAAGCTGGAGCTGCCACCAGTATCCCACCTCTACCAGCCTCGAGGGAACGATAGCCAGTGGCCTCAAGCTTCATATCTGCCGCAAAGCGCGACCTATCCTCAGGAAGCGCAATACCAACAACGGCAGCAGCAGCAGACGAGCGGGTCGTCTGTGGGCTCATCACCTCGGGCTGGGTCTTCAAGTGGCGCCTCTATTGGCAACCAGTCGTACGAGTCGAATACGTCCTTTGCGCCTTCCGTCGGCGACTCCAAGTACGGGGAGCACCAGACTCCGTCACCACAGCACCACTCTCACGCGCACTCGTACAGCGGGCCAAGCTATACGAGCATGAATCAACCACAGCAGTACATGGACAGCCATGGCCAGCAGGCTGCACCTGCGCCGGCAATGTCACAGTATAGCAGCTACGGACAACCGCAGCCTCTGCAACCGGCGACATACACTTATCAGCCGCAGCCGCAGTCATACCCGCAGCATTCGTACACCATGCCACCCATGTCTGCTCCCCACCCGGTAACAACTTCCATGGGCCCGCAAATGATCCCGCAGGCGTCACTCCCTCTGCCTACCATGGCATCAAACGCGCAGCCACCTCCTGGCGGAGGTCAGCAGTACCCTCAGCAGGCGTACGACACTTCCGGGCAGATAGCACCTCCTGGAATGAAGCCACGAGTGACTGCTACCCTTTGGGAAGATGAGGGCAGCTTGTGCTTCCAGGTCGAGGCCAATGGCGTTTGTGTCGCGCGTCGAGAAGACAATCACATGATCAACGGAACGAAGCTCCTCAATGTCGCTGGAATGACGCGTGGACGTCGCGACGGTATCCTGAAGAGCGAGAAGACTCGGCACGTGGTCAAGATTGGCCCTATGCATCTCAAGGGTGTCTGGTGAGAGGTTATGATTCCCATTTGCCGTTCAAACATGACTGACTCAAATCAGGATCCCCTTTGATCGCGCATTG
Organism: Septoria petroselini; assembly: GCA_022559915.2. Lineage (NCBI taxonomy): Eukaryota > Fungi > Ascomycota > Dothideomycetes > Mycosphaerellales > Mycosphaerellaceae > Septoria > Septoria petroselini. Next base: position 60,908 of record JAFJTQ020000046.1, read on the forward strand.
GACTTTGCGAACAAGGAGAAGATCACGGAACTCTTGTACCCTCTTTTCGTGCACAACATCGGTGCTCTGCTCTACCACCCCACCAACCAGGCGCGCCAGAGCATCGGCAATGCCGCGATGGCTGCAGCTGCACGTCGACCAGACTCATCCCAGGACTACATGCGTACTCCCCAGGGTACGCAGCCTCCTGCCTTGACCCATCATCACTCCATGTCAACGCCTCTCAGCGCGGGCGGAGCACAGCCACCGCACTCCATCGCACCTCACCCTGGCGCTGGTAGACCTGGACTGGATCGTGCACACACGTTCTCAACCCCCCCAACCACCGCATCTGGTTTGCCAATGACTACTGGCTACGAGTATGGTGGGCAGACTGGTGCGGTCCACTCAGGCCAGCCTCTCTCCTATGGCGCGCCTGTGGCACGTACTGAACCAACCACGCCAGCCGGCACGTCCCCCGGCAACTCGCAAGGTATCCAATACCAGACAAGTCAAACCGCCTACAACAGCCAGTACTATTCTGCTCCATCGCAATATGGACAGCAGTACGGGGGCATGCCGCGATACAATCCAGTCCAGCAGAGTCCAGGTGGCCCGGTGAAGTCTGAAATGGGCCCCCCTGCTCGTGCTGGTGCTGAGAACGAGCACGCCGAGGGCAAGCCACAGCACAATGGCTATGGCTCCCAGCAGGATGCGGACGGGGAACATGAGGGTGAATATACCCACAGTGCGTCTTATGACGCCAGACGCCCATCGTACAATTACAATCCTAACACAACACCAGGACCGGCACACCCAGAGTCTTCGCACGTGTCCCCCGAGCAGACTCACTCACCGCATCAGAACGGCGTGCACGGCTCATCAACTCCGCGAACGACTGGCTCCTACACTGGCTACAATAACACCACATCTCGTCCTGTCCAGCTACCGGCTAGCAATCTCAACTATGTCATGAGCAACGATACTCGGCCTGGCGCTCCCAATGGTCCTGACGCTGGAAGCTACCAGTCTCACTACCAGCATTCTCCCCAGCAGTATCCGCCTATGAACGGCGCGATCAGCTCCCACAACAAGCGTGGGCGCGATGATGACGACGAGCCGCACTATTCCAACGGCGATGCCTCGATGAAGAGACAACGCACTGATCCCAGTGTTGGCATGGCTCAGCAACAGTCAGCCAAGGTCGGCGGCAGACGATAACCGCCCCTAATGTCACTGTGAACTCTTAACGGCCGCACGACGATTACGATGATGAAGACGACAGCGCTGATGGGACAATGCGCCTGATGTCGATCGTTTTCGCTTGTCAACAGACCATTTTCCTTTGACTTGTACTTTCCCCCTCGACCTTACGATTCATGACGACGAATAACCCGGAAATCACGACGAAAACGACTTCGGACCGATCACGGACGAAAACCAACATAAACCAGCGAGCACTTTTTTTGTTTGACTTTGCTTTAGTTACATTTCTGGAGGGCCACTCGACTTGTCAGAGTAATACGACCATCCGTATGCGATTGGGTGACGCAGACGCAGGTGGTTCTTGTGATGCAGCACCAACCAGGCGAATACTTGGCTTCCTTACGTTCCCTTGTTGGCCCTGCCGGTGGAAGCGACATATCTCGGACCGCAAGGCGTGAGCTGGAGCATGAGCATGGCTGGCAGACAGGCATTGACGGAGCCTAGAAGAAGACTCGCGCAGCTTCGGGGTTACTTGGAGCATCCTGAGTTTAGTATATGTGACTGAACTGCCTCCGTTGGTTCTTCCGAATTGAAGAGAGGCGCGCGCATGCATATGAGCGAAAAACGTCGTATGGACGCACATGACTTTTACTTTTGATGAGCGTGGAATCACAGGATGGGGGGCCTTTCACATATGGTGAGACCATGACTCCGCCTAATGCTTGATGACGATTGAAGAAGGCTAGAACAATAAGAAGATGAAGGAAGAGTTGGTAGTGTCGAGAGAAAAAGTCCTTTTGTTCCGTCTATATTGCTCTGTCTCAACGTCTCGGTTCAGTTTCATTTCTACCGTTCAGCCAGGATCGACCTCATCTGGCTGATGGCAATGACCGAATCGCAACATCATGGCTCGGCTTGATATGATATGAGGCGAGATTGAGCTTGCAGGTGCATTGCATGATCACAACTGTAATGATTGAAGATTATTGACATGTGAAGTGCAGCATGTGAAAATGGCACGCAGTAAACTCCGATTCTTTTTGACAGTATACCAACGCAAGTATAGAGTAATAAATCAGTACCGGTCAAAGCATCCAACCAATCCATGCCCCATGAAGTTCAGTGTCTGACTTGTATCTGTGTTCCCACTCCGTGTCTGCATGCAATGTAATGTAGGAACCCGGACCTTGCTTGCAGGATGCAGCAAAACGCGTTTGCAGGATTCGTGCGCGTGCGTGAGGGTGTGCAAGGTCAGCGGCGGAAAGCGTGGGAGCAGGCAAGTGATCAGGGTGGTGTCAGAGCCTGTCAGTTCATGCATCACCACGCTTTGTGTCCTGGCACAAGTTTTGGGCGTGGATGAGAAGAGTGCACTTAGACATCCATGCCAAGAAACATGTAGCGGTCGCTTATGCAGCCTTCAGGACCGGCCCATGCCTCGAGCATGGTCAGCTCGAATCCGACCCAAGCAAGAGAGCGGTTGAGTTCTTTGATCGTCTCGGCCGTCTCTGCTTCGTCGGCATTGGCCGGCTGCACTTCTGCGGCAGGACGTTCGATGCCGATAACGAGCTCGGTGCAGTCGAAGTGCTCGCTGCTGGCAAGTTCAAGAAGTGACATGAGACTGGAAGGTGTTAGTAGGGACGAAAACGTGTGTGGATGGAGCACGACTTACCCAGGCTTCAGGTCCATGCCGATGACTTGTTTGTCGAAGAAGATGAACATGGTGCGCATGTCATCTTTCTCCGCGACGAACCCTCTGAAACGAGCGCCGGCGACATAGTCCCATACTTCCACAAACTCCTTGACCAGTTCTTTCGTGCCTGTGTACAAGTGTGCAGCGGGCGACGAAGAGGGCGTTGGTTGGCCGTGCTGAATAATGGTCTGATGCGACCGCTGTGACGGAATGTCTCTCGTTTCAGTCGTCGTGTTGTTTCGCAAGTCCATCAATAGCGAGTTCTCCAAACCGGTATCCTTCTCAACCAAGAATACAGTCTTTAGCGTCTCGCAGAAGAGTCTCTCACACTCTTCCCTGATGTGGCTTGCGGCGTCTCCGGATCGCTTGCGCTGGCGACGCAGGCTGGGTCGGCCTGCTGGCGCGGCGTCCGGAGACGGCGGTGGTGATGGTACGCCTCCTGGAGGGGCCTCAAACCCACCTGTGGCGGAAGTTGGCGTCAGCAGATGCGTGTCGCAGCCAAAGGGGCTTTATGTCTTACCACCCCGCCCCCTCTGCGCCAGGGGTAGAGAAATGGAAGCCTGTCAAGGCCATGGTGGTGGCATTGACGGCGTAGGCAGATGCCTGGGTGTTGACGCGGCGCGCAGACTCGGCGGACGTCTTGCGGTGGTAATTACTACTACTTTTACTGTAACTACTGTCTAACATCGCCATTGCGTCGATATTGCCACGGTTGCGCGTGCGGGTCGAGTGGGCGGTGCTGTCGGGGAGTCGAGGTGCGACGGTGGACGGTGGACAGGACGATGTTGCGGTGGCGATATGTAGGCAGTAGCAGGTCGTAGTGGTTCAAAGGTTGCAGAAGTGGTTGGTGGTGGTGATCGCCGTATATGCAGTGCGGAGATCTGTAAAGACGACTCGAGAATGATCGATGCAGAAGCACGTGCCGATGCCAGCCAATCGCAGTCCTTTGTTCCCACTCACCTCCACCTTTCTCTCACAAACATGTGAGGGCATCCTGAACTACAAGAAATTGGCCTCATCAACACTCGACATCATCTTCACTTTCGCCATCTTGGCGTCGAGATAGCGGACGCCTTTGCATCGATACCTTATGCAGGCAGATGAAGGCTCGCTTCGTGCACGATGAGCGAGTGCCACTTCCTCCTGCTCATTATTAGGAGAAGGCAGTGGCAAGCACAAACGAGATGAGTCTGGCGGCAGGTAGGTTGCTTAGATCTCTCAGCTCATCTTCTCCTTGCGTTATCCACTCCGATCATCGAGGACAGGTCATTCATCTATCCATTACTACCTTTTCTGCCAGCCGCTGGTATGCCTCTGGTCAGGACTCGAGAGTATGGCACTTCATATCCACTAGGTCGAAAGATCTCCCGGATCTTCAATCGCCAGTCGTCGCAGCACGGCGTGGAGGCACGACCGACATCCACCAGTAGTCTACCACCGCCAGTATGTGACAGCGCCGGCGTGACCGGTCTTGCAAGGTTGCGGCGGACTGCTTCCCGGATCATTGCCAAGCTGCGACCTCATCATGGGAGTAAGTGTGGCTTGATCCTTGAACTGAACCGGAGAGCCTCTCGACTGACGCAGAGACTTGCAGCAATTCGGCCGTCAATCGATGGGGCCGCGGAGCCACACCATCGTTTCGCTCCGTTGCCACCATCTGTCCTGGTGCCTCGTGGGCCTGAGCGGGTCGCCCGCATCCGAAGCCTGTACGAGTCGTCCTCAAGCCAGCAGCAAGGCCCTCCGCCGAAGCGCAAGCGGTCTGTCCGCTTTGAACAGCATCCCAGCACATCAAGCTACATTGAGCAGCTAGATGGACAGTCTGGAGAAGCGCCGTCTGCGTGCAATGCCTCTGCGGACTCTGGTTCCAGTGGGCTTTCGCAGAAAGCAGCAACCAGGCTTGCAGCACTGACGGCCAAGCTGAACCTCGATACCGGCGTGAGGTGAGCAGAACAAACACATTACGCTACTCGCCTTTCACGCCTGCTGATATGAAGTAGCACTGTGGTATGCAGGACGAGATCGAAGAAGAGGCCCAGTCTTCCGCATATTAGCACAACACTCGATGGCATGAATAGCAATGGCCACGCCATCGAGGACAGGCACACCTCCCCGAGCACAATCTCGTCGTCTTCGCCTCTCAGCCGCGGCTCGAAAAGCGCCTGGTCACCGACCAGCACGGCTTCCACTGGCGCCACGTCTATTACGTCTCCCGGAAGCTCGTCTGGTTCGCGAAAGAGACTGTCTCCGGAGGAATGCCAGACGCAGAGCAAGAGCGGCCTCAATGGTGACGACATTCTGCTTCCGCCCATTGAAGAAGACAACGGACGTTTCTTCAACATCCCGATCCAGGAGACCCCGATCAACGTCACGCCCTCGATGCTGACAGTGGAGAACGCAGCAGCAGCCAAATGTGCCCTCGAGACCATTTACGATCCCGTATTCAGAGAAGCCCACTCGCCAAGGTCGATCCGCAAAAAGAGGTTCGAAAAGTACCTGAACGAGCTCGGCATGCCTCACGATGATCGCATGATTGCATGGCAGCAATGGCAAATTTCCGAGAGTGACCATCTACGACAAGCGAGGTGCCTGAGAGCCAGTGCCATCCATCGGCACAACATCAAAGGTGTGAACATAGCTGGCTTCGATGTTGTTCGCGTGCTCGGAAAGGGCAGCTTTGGAGTTGTGCGTTTGGTTACAGAACGCGTGGCGGCCGCTGAGGACGGCGTCGTGGCTCCACGGGTAAGTCCAAACAGAAATTGGCGCGCAAAGGCAGCCTCTTGCTGACAATGTAGTGGGACTTTTCACCGACAGATGGTACTGCGAAGCGCAACCTGCCCACTGGCAAGCCATTGAAGGACGTCTTTGCCATGAAGGTGATTCGCAAGTCCGACATGCTTCGCGCGGCTCAGGAAGGCCACTTGCGAGCAGAACGAGACTTCTTGGTGGCTGCCGAAGGATCACGATAGGTTGTGCCACTCATCGCCAGCTTTCAAGACAACTCGAACCTCTACCTTGTTATGGAGTACATGATCGGAGGTGACTTCCTCGGCCTCCTCTTGCGCTTCGACGTTCTGGAAGAGAGCACGGCCAGATGGTACATTGCGCAGATGATATTATGCGTCGAGGAGGCTCACAAAATGAAGTGGATCCATCGTGACATCAAGCCTGACAACTTTCTCATCAGCGCCTCTGGACATCTGAAGATCTCAGACTTTGGACTGGCCTTCGATGGACACTGGTCTCATAGTCAGCTCTACTACAACAATCAGCGCGAAACCCTGATGGAGCGAGTGGGTATCGAGGTTACTGGCGACGAATTGGACGCTGCACAGGACGTCGCATGTGGAGACGCAGACCACAAGTGGAAATCTCCATCCCGTATACGGTACGTACTTACATCGGCTGTCGTGAGCACTGAAAACTGACATCGCGGCAGGGGAGTACCAAGCAAGCCTGAGGCCGAGGAGCACGCCCACCGCGAAGGACTCCTCGATTGGCGAAATCGCAACGATCGAAAGAAGATGGCGCGCAGCGTTGTCGGAACCAGCCAATACATGGCCCCAGAGGTGATTCAGGGCTATCAATACGACGGTCGCTGCGACTGGTGGAGCATCGGCATCATTCTATATGAGTGCTTTTACGGCCGCACCCCCTTCTACTGCGAGAATCGTAACAGGACCAAGGAGTGTATCGTGAACCACCGAAGGACTTTGCACTTTCCCACGCACGAGCGGCATGGCAAGAACCACGATTCGCCCTATCCTCCGCCAAGCCAATTGGCCGTCGACCTGATGCAGAGGATACTGTGTGAAAAGGAGAGGCGCCTCAGTTCCAGGCAATATCGCCACTCAGATCCACGTATGCCTGCTCGGAGGTTGCAATCGACCTCGCTGCATGGTCCTCTCACACGGCACGTCTTTGTCAACGACGCCGAGGAAATCAAGCGCCACCCATTCTTCGCGGGCATTCCATGGACACAGATGCACACGAGCGAGCCACCGTTTATCCCACGGGTGCGAGAGAACCAATCCATCACCAAATACTTTGAAGATGAAAAGGACATCGTATCGGAAGAGACGTCAAGTTACGCAAGCTTGAAGGAGCACATTCCCGAGGATGCCGCCGAAGATGAAGTTGCCGTCGCGCTTGGGGATCACTTCCAGCGCTGGAAAGCCGAGAAGACTCAACGCGAAAAGCTTGAACTTGGAATGGAGCGCTGTCGCGACTCATCTTTGTCACGCGTCAAAGAGCATTGGGGTGTCGAGTATGAGCAGTGGAAAGCAAAGCGACTGGTGGACATCGCAGAGGCAAGAGCCGCGATGGGTATCGAGATCGTCTCTCCAGAGCCAAGAAGGGAGAAAAAGCGACCGAGAGACAAAGTGCTGCGGGATCCCTTGCTGAACAAATGCGCCTTGGAAGTGAGGAAGAAGAAGGCCTTCTACGGATACACTTACCGAAGGCCCAAGCCAATGTGGCTACCCGATGGGCCAGTGAGATATAGGAGGGGAAAGATTGCCAAACCTACGATTCTGCCAGTGTATCAAAAGAGCAGCGAAGAGGAGGGCTACAGAAGTTTGTAGCATCATTCATCACCACCTGAGAAGCAACTTTGCCATTTCTACAAGTACAATGGCCTTAGCTTCGAGGCTGTTCGATAGCAGGACAAATGTACGTGGGAAAGCTGCATGCTACAAGGCTGCCAATGTGCCTTTGAACAATTCTGACTGTCTCCTGAAAAGGGCTACTCATCACTAAAGACCTCTCCCAGATCGACTTTGCCGATACTCCACACCTCCCTCTCATCTTCCTTTTCATCACTCGTCAATCCTAGACCTCCCGCTCCACCCTCGGCTTCCTTTCTCTCTCGCGCCTGACTACTCAACCGCAAAGCAATCCGCTTGAAGTACTCTTGCATACTCTTTTTCTCCTGCGCCGCAAGCGCCTGTGCCGCACTCGACGCCAAAAATTTATCAAAGATGGCGCTCTCCTCGTCCACGACGTCGAAGATTTGCAGGAAGGCCGCTTCAGCCGACAACTTGACGGGGATGACGGGATCACGGACGCTGCGGAAGATGGGCGGGACGAGGATATTGAGATGTGGGCGTACAAGTTCGGACTTCTCGCGCGCGACGGTACGAATGACAACGAGGGCGAGGCGGCGGGTGTCGACGGGTTTGCCGAGCGGAAGGGCGTCGGCGAGAGCTTGGATGACAGGTTTGGTGCCGTCAAAGGACTTGTTGCCGGTTTCTGTGAGGAAGTATTTGCCGGCGGCGAGAATGGCGTTGTCGGCGATGAAGGGCTGAGTGTGGTTGATGCCGCGGACGAGGACTTCGCGGGTGATTTCGTCGAGGTTGCCAGTGAGGCGCTCGGGCGCTTCGAGGAGGACGGCGTTGAGGGCGAGGATGGTCGAGTGCGTGAAGTTGTAGTTGAGCACGCGGGCTTTGATCAGGCCGATAGTGTTCTCGGCTGGGATTACTGCGATCAGAGCTCCGAGGAGCTTGGCATATGTGATGTTTAGAGCATCGTCAGCGTCTCCCGCGTCCGAGTCGATGAGTCCAAGAATGGCGTTTTGCGAGACTTCGCTCATTTTAGCGCCAGCTTTGCTAACAACCTCGTACAGCGCCTTGAGCATGGCGTTCTTAACGCCCGCGTCGCTGGTCTTGGAGCCCGTTACCAGCTCGGCGATGAGCGGGTCGATCCTGGGCGTCATCGTGATCAGAGTTCCCAGTGCGCGAGCGGCTCTCGACCTCAGCACCTCGCTGCCAGGATCGGCAAGCGATTTGGCAAAGGTTCTCTGCAACTGCGGCAAGAACGGCTTGAGGAAGAGCGGGATCTTCTCGAGAAGGTTGTTGAGCGTGAGCAAAATGGCGGCTTTGAGCTCGACAGAGCGCTCTGACACGACACGGATGAGTGGTCCGGTGATTTGTGTCACGAACGGCTTGAGGCCATCTGGACTCGTGCGGTCGATCAGATCCGATAGACCCAGTGCAGCTTGTATACGCTGCTCGGCCGAACCATTCATCAGACCTTGCAAAAAGATTGGCAAAATAGCATTGATTCCCTTTGGCAAGGAAAACCCTGGAAGTGGGTAACCTGCGACACCGACTTGGTTGAGAGTCTGCCGCGTGGAGCTGACCAGCGACTCCATCTCTTCTTTTCTGAGACGCTGCATAAGCTGTGATAGCGCGGTCCACGCAGCTTTCGTGACTTCGCCGTCGCTGTCATCAAACGAGATCAGCATGGCACGGATCACGTCGGGGTAGTAGCGGGAGAAGTCGAGATCTGCGTTTTCGAAGAAAGCAGCAAAGTGAATGTCTGCGGAAGCACGTTTGCGGTGGTCGTCATTCTTGGAAAGCGATAACATGACGCTCATCATGGTATTTAGTCCGTCGTATTCATCAACCGACAGAATGATTGTGTCAAAGGCCGTGTCGAGCTCCGTCTTCAGCTCCTCGCTCTTGCACGCCACGATGTTGTCCATGAGCGCGTTGAGAATGTTGGGGAGTTTGCGCGTCATGGCGGAGCTAGCCACTTCAGCCAGAGATGCAAGCGCACGTGCATTGAAGGCTGAGATGGGTGATGCAATCAGCGTGGGTAGCAGATTGGGCAAAATGATGTTGGAGCGTGTCGAGTCGGTAAGGAGGGTGAGTAGACCTTGGAGCGCATTGGCTGCCTCCCCTTCGTCACGTAGCAACTGCAGCAGGTATGGCAACACCTGGTCGATTGCACGCTTGCCCATCAGTCTCTGTAGAGAATCGAACGCATCAGCTGCAGCGTCTCTGACCTCCTCATCTTTGTCGACCAAAGCAGTTCGGAGAACAGCCACCAGTCTCTGCTGATGATCTGCCATGGAGTCTTGCGTCGATGCTGCAATGAGCTCGCGCAGAGCAATGCAGATACCGGTTCGCGAGTCTGTGCTGGACGAGTTCTGCAAGTGCTCTTCCAAAGTTGGTAGGAGGACAGAGAGAACTCCATCTCCAGCCTTCCGAATGAGCTCGCCAAGTGCGTTGCCAGCGATGACCTTTTGCTCCGAGTTCGAACTGGCCAGTCGCTTGACAAGGAGTTGTGTAAGGATCGGTGTAAGATCCTTGAGAATGCGTGGCGATGAGACCAGAGCCTTCCAGACGTTCATAGCAGATGTCCGGACCAGACCCGAGGTGTCCATGCGGCAAATGTACAGAGCCGCAAGCACTCTGTTGCGCTTCTCCTCTCCGAGAATCTCAAGCAGGTTCGCGCCTGCTTCGTTGGCACCTTCGTCCAGATCCTCTGCTTCAGTCGTGCCGCTGACACCTGTAAGATTGAACAACAAGTCTCCAATGAGCTCGACGGAGCTGAGACGAATGCGGTAGCTGTCGTCAGCAAGACCGCGCTCAAGCTCGGGCAGCAGCAGGTCCACAGACTTGCTTGCAAAGTTCTTCACGAGCAGACGTCCAGCGCGTAGTGCGGTCTCCCGGATAGATTCTACGTCGTCGGCCAGTCCAGCCAGAATCGAAGGAATGATCCGGGCAAGGTAGTTGGCAAAGCTTTGACCAAAGCATGCAGGCAAGAAGATGAACAGCGACATGAAGCCTTCGCGTACGCTGGCCTTACTGCTGGCCACATTCTGCAGGATGGTTGGCAATGTCTCTTCGAGACGACCAGTACCAAGACCAGCGAGGACTTCACTGAGTGCTTGAGCAGATCCGAGACGATCACCAGCGCCAGTGTCGGATTTGAGAGTCGTCATCAAGCTTGGGATGAGATCAGGCAAGGCGTCCTCACCAAGCTTCTCGATCGTGGAACCGAGAGCTTTCGATGCCGTTGCGCGAGTCGTAGGTACTGGGTCGACAACAGCTTCGCGAAGACCAGCTACCAGAATAGGCAGATGAGCAATGAGGTCTTTGCGCTCTGTGAGATGGGCCAGACTGCCGATGATCTGTGCAGCCTTGCGCTTGGTGCCCGACCTATCTCCGAGGCCACGCTCCAAGATACGCACAACAAGTGCGAGTGAGGGGGCATCGATGAAGTGCAAGAAGTTTATCTTTATCAGCGCATCCAAGGCATCGTCAGTGTACTTCGTGGGATCGCTGAGTGCCTTGAGCAGGATGCCGACTTGGCCCTTGATCTCTGGATTCTCAATGACTTCGCCGAAACGTTGCAAGCTGCGGTTCGCTGCAAGGCGAACTTCTTTGTGGCTGTCATTGAGAACTTCGGTGAGTGGAGGAATAATCTCTGGCAAGCTGACGGCCAGCTGGTTGGCGTCGAGGTACGCCATGGCACCGAGAGAATCGCAAGCACCCTTCTTGCTTCGCCATGCCTGCTCGTCCAGGCCTTCGAGTAGCTGCGGCAGAACCAGCTTCACGCCATATGAGCTTAAGCTTGCGAAGCAGGTCTTTGCTGCGTCCAAGCAAGCGTCTCTCACGTCTGCACTTGCGTCACCGAATCCACCAAGCAGCTGAGGCACGATCTGTATGAGGTATGGTTCGAAAATGGGCCCAAGAAGCAGCGACAAAAGCTCGTACGCCAGGAACGCACCTTGCCGCTCGTTGGTATCCTTTTTGTTTTCGGCGGCACTGCGGAGCGTTGACAACAAGCGTGTCTCTTTCATCAACGAGATACCACGGCCCTTGATGACTCCAGCAAGACCGTAGGCTGCACCACGGCGCGCAGCATACTTCTTGGCGTGCAGCGTTTCATCTATCAAGTGCTTGAGATAGGCGCTGGCTTGGTCTGCGGATGCACGAACCAGAGGTGGCAAGCACTGCGCAACAGCATACTGAACAGATTCAGATGGTGTGCTGAGAGTGGACAGCAATCGATTGACAACCTTGGGTACTCGGTCATCACCCTGAGGCAAGTGTCGAGCCAGCGCTCCGTACAAGATGACTACTGCTTCGTTGACCAAGTCCTGCTCAGGCGTCGTGCTGCTTGCGCCCAGGGTGTCTTCGCAAAGCTTCATGAGCGGCTCCACGAGGCTTTTACCACGAGTGGACACCACAGCAGTGGCAGCATCAACCATGCTGTCACGGACTGTGCCATTATTATCACTGAGAGGCCCACTTTCGATGAGGAATGCAAGGAACGGAGCGATTTGGTCTTGCGGGAAGATTGGTGCGAGCTCGCGGAAGGCGAGCGCGATTCCGTGACGTGCTTCCCAGGGATCACTCATGTCCTTCTTGAGAGGCATACCATAACGATCAAGCTCGGGCTTCTTTGGCTTGGCGGCCTGGATGTAGGTAGATTGTAATGTGCTCAGAATGTCGTTGAATGTGGAAAGGTGCTCCTTTGTAGCAGCTGCAACCGCGCGGGCAGCCGCACGTCTGAGCTGAGAGTCCTTCGACTCAAGATAGCGGAGACACTTGGCGGCGGCATCTTCGACGATCTTGAGCTCGTTCTCCTCCCAAATCTCGCGCGCGACGGTAGAATTCTCAACATCGTCGTCGTGGTTGGCAAGCCAGATCTCCTCGTAGAATTCGCGATCTGTGAGCTCAAGCTCCGCACTGATAGCTTGAAGCACAGCATTGCGGACAGAAGTCTCTGGCACGATCGCACCCTTGACGACCGTGTCTGTCTCGGCTTCGCTTATGTTCGCAGAGAGGTGGCGCGCCAGGTCAGCGAAACAGTCCTTGATCTCCTTGAAGTGCTGAGGATACTTCTGCAGCGAGACAATCATTGTTTCGAGAAGGCCCTGTCGAGGAAGTCTTGGGTCCATACAGGTCTCCGTGTGGAATGAGATGACCTCAATGGCAAGCATGAGCTGCTCGGCTGCATCCTCTGGATTGGCGCGATCTACTCCACCGCTTTCCAACACGAGAAAGACGAGTGCTAGGATGTAGCTCAGGGAGACCGTGTCGAATGGTCGCTGCTCTCCGAGCGATCTCAGACGATACAGGATTCGTGTGACGAGGTCGCCAAGTGGCTCGGCTAGGAGGTTCTCTGGCAGCATGGTGATGCCCGCAGAACGAAGTGTGGCAACACCGACGAACGGCCGGATAGGTCCCAGCCTTGTCGAGATCTTGTCTGAGCATTGCAGATAGCCCAGAGACGCGGCATCGCCCAGGATCAAACCTGCACCGGCTTGAATAACATCGAACAATAGCTTCACTGAAGGCCCGAACCACTCCTCTGCCTCGGTTGGAGGACCAGTGGCTAGTGCGCCGATGAAGCCAATGCCTCGACGCAGCCTTGCATCGACAGCAGCGACCTTTTGCCTGATCTCCGACTCCTTTTGCAGTTGCCCTTTGATTTTGGCTTGCTCGTCGGGTGTGAGCTTCTTCGTTTGGCCCTTCTTCGCGGCGAGCTGCGCTCGGAGCTCCTCTTCCCACTTGAGAGTGTCGTAGTCCTTCTGGTTCTTACTTATCTGCGGTGCTTGCGACTGCTTGGAGAGCACATCGATGAATGCAGTACCCTCAGGTGTGCGGTAAATGGCAGCTTCTGTAGGGCCAACTTCGTCGAGTTGCGAAGGGTCGAGGTCCGCACGAATCTGCTGCACGAGAATTGGAGTGAATACGTTTGGCGCGACGAAAGCAAGATCAGCAGCTGCATGAGACGCTGCGAGCTGGAATGTCGGCAGTGTCTTCCAGACTGGGTGCTCAGTGACTGTCAAAATTTGATCAAGGAAGCTCGAGGCAGAGCTCTCAACCAGACTTCCCGGATCGGTGCCTGTGCGTAAGCAAGTTTGGATCCATGATGTCTTTGGTATAAGCTGCGAGCGGCACAGCACAAGCAATCTCTGTAGTTGAGCTCCGATGATCTCCTTGAAGACTGGGGTTTCGAGCTTCGCTGCAGTCTCGCTGTCAAGACAAATTGCTCGCACCACTTTGTGCAGCTCGTCACGGCCAGTCCTCGACGCAATCGCAGCGCTGTCCTTCGCATCAACCTCGAGGTCTTCGCACCACTGCCAAAGTCCTGCCACAATAAGGTCGCTCGTGGTCTCGGCGTTTGTGATGTATAGCCCTTGCAGCGACCGACTTGCCGCACTTCGAACTTTGGCTGGGACGGATTGCGAGGTGATCAAGTATATCAACGCTTGTGTCCAGGCTGTCGTCACGGGTTTGCTGTTCCTGGAAGTCAAGCTGGGGAACACGGAAATCACAGCATGCAGGAACCATCGCAGATCATCCTCCGCAGTCAGCTTAGTGTAGATGCGCGGATTCAACAAGTACGATGGCTTAGGCTCCAGTGTTAAGACCTTGTCGCCAATGGCTGCCTTCTTGATGGCACCAGCATTCTTCAGCTCTGGCATGGCAGATGCACGGGCAAGAATGAGTGCGGTAGCTACCGCGGCTGCTGATATCTGTCCATTCTGCAGCGCTGGTATGGGATTAGCATGGACTTCCGCGAAGACATCGATAAGTCTGCCAACGCTGGCGTCTATTAAGGCGATGGCGCCCTCGCTGCTCGATGCATCCGAGGGAAGCGACCAGATCAAATCACCAAGTTGCCACGCCCATACTCGCCGCATGGGCAATCGCTTCTCCCCAACACCCTTGGCAAATGCGTCGATTGTCGCGCTCTCTAGCTTCAAATGATTGTCGAGTGCGAAACGAACGTACTTGGCGATGCAGCTGATCTCAGCCTGAGCAGCCGTTTCGTTCGCCTCCTTTGACGCTACCGGGACCAGGCCACCAGGCACTTTGGCAGCAAGCGCAGTGGTAGGTGCCAAAGCAGAGAGCATTTCGGCATGCAACACGCGCTGGTCAGCAGCGGTGACTTTGCCGGTCTTCAACGGCGTCAGTATCTCGTCAGCCGCCTTCTCGACAAGTTTTTCGTCGCGTGAACGCGACGCTACAGCTTTGAAAGTGCGCACAGCACCTTCACGAATTTCTGGCTTGGTAGACTTGATGTTCGCCAGTAGCGGCTTCGTTAGGTTTGATGCGAGAACGTCAGAAAGGTCCAGCTCTTTTGGCAAGGCCAGGATGACAGGTGCAACCAGGTCATTGAGCACGACTTCAGGCGCCCGTAGGAGGGACTTTTCGACCGCCGGGATGAGCTCCTTCTTCAGGTCTTCAGCTGAGACATACGAATCAAAGAAGTCATGCAGTGCGTTCGCAATGTATGCTGGCAGCTGGACTTTCGACCCAAGGAACTCGCGCAAATAGAAAGCAAAGTAGTCTGCCTTCTTCGTCACCACCACTGTCTCGTGATCTGGCAAGCGGCTGCAGACACCGGCAATGATGCCCAGGGGTAGTGCATGTTTCGTCACCGGAGCGGCGGCCTTGGCAGAGAGGTGAGAGATGCATGATGCGAGAGCATCTGGTCCGAAGGACGACTTAGCCAGTGTCCGGAAGGCACGTCTGCTGACCCTGAATGCCGTGTCCTGCGTGCTCTCCTTGGGCCTGGAAGCAAGGAGAACATTCAACGCATTGGTCAATGCCGCCACTGCTCTCGAGCCCCACGAGTCCCATACGGCTTTGTCCTTTGCTGCTTGTTGTATGCACAGCGATGACCACCTGACCAGCACGAATGCATTGCCCGGTGCATTGCCCGCCTTGGTTGACTCGCTCTCTATGGCCTTGACAAAGCTGGCGAGGACATTTGCAGCTTCCGGGATGCCCGCAATGGCTGCCAGGCAGCTCTCGACGGCCTGGCGTGACCGGCCATCGACGTAGCGGGGATATGTGTCGAGGAGAGCGTGCAGCAGCGCCGGAATGTGGGAGATGGGGAATTCTCGCCTCTCGAGTTGCTCATGGATGCTGTGCAGCTCGCCGCTGCGGCGCTTGGTTGAGTTGGACAGCAGCGTCTGCCGCAGGTCCCACATGTCCAGCTTCGGCGCATCACCGTTCTGGACTGCTACCTCCTCGTCGTCAGCCATCTTTCTCGCTCTTTCTTCACTGATTCTCTTCGTTGGTGGGTGGCATGTGGCTCGTCGCGTGCAGTGAATGGCGCCCCCGGAGTCAGTCGTTTCCCGGTCGTCCGTTTGTCACAAATTCCTCCCAACAGCGAACCTGCGCAAGACAATTGATGCAGCAGCAGCGGAATCAGCAATGTGTTTGCGGTGTCTCTAAAGAGCTCATCGCCAAGACTTCGACACATCGGCCTACTTTTCTTCGGATGCCGATCGACTAGCTTGACTGCTGCGTGATTGATGTCACTCTCTCACATCCTCTCTTTCACCCTCTTTTCTCGCTTCGGTCGTGGAGCACCTTCATCGCCACCATGCCGGCAGGGAACAAGAAGAAGAAGAAGCCCGCTGCTAACCCAGCAAGAGGCTTCGCCACAACTTCCGTAGCATCCAAGCCCAAGTCGGAGGATGCATCTGAAGCCAACAGTGCTCTCCCTTCTGGCGTAGCCACTCCCGCCAAGAATGTTGCAGCAGCCGCCACTGTACAGCACGTGGACGCGGAAAAGGCTCCGCAAAGTGTAGACCGCGAACTACACGAGCTCAGTCCGGAAGAACTGGAGGCGCAACTCGAGGCATCAGAACTGCAGCAGTTTGTTGAAAGACATGCTGCCAAGGTCAAGAAAGAGGCGCTGCGTCAAGTGACGCGTCTGCAGACTGACAAGCGTGTTCTGCGCGGTCAAGCCGACTACCTGTCCGTCAAGGACTGGCTGCCCGAGGAGATCTTGCAGCAGATTTTGGATCTGACAATGGCCGACCTCAAACAGGACACCACTTCGCAGAAACGAACAAGTCTTCCTCCCGAAGATGATTTGGTTGCAAAGGTATGGCAGTTGCGAACATGTCTCTTTGATCTTGACCTTCCTCCTGCTCGAGTGAATGAGGTGTTGGGCTGGGTTGTTGCCAACCCGCCGGTAGAGTCCTCAACAGGTACAGTATGGGGCCTTGAGGAGTGTTTGGAGTGGTTGTCGCTGCATTGTCTGCCAGGTGAACTAGAAGAGTATGACTACCACAGACCAAAGGCGATTACGACAATCGCAGACGAGCCCGAGGACGAGCCCGACCAAGTCAAGAAGAATCCCGACCATGGTGCGAAAACAAGACCGCTCTCCATGGCAAAAACGGAGCAGAATGATACGAACGATGCGGAACAGGACATCGATGTCAGCGAAATGGAAAGCGACATGGAGCCGGATGAGCTGCTTTCCGTCTATCTCAGAACAAAAGGCAAGCTGTACATACTCAACCCGCAGTCCGACGCTCCGAAAGGTCGCAGCAAGGCGAAGCCCGTCAATGGCGCTTCTACAGCGAACAAAAGCGCGGCAGAACGGAAACTCGAACAGAAGCTGCAGAAAATCGAATCAGATGTTCTTTTTGACAAGCGCGAAGCCGATGCTCATTGGGCAGGTCAGAAAATCGAACTGGCTCGCGAGGCTGCAGAACGGAGGAAGCTGCAGCTGCGTAATGAGAGTTCCACCACTCCTCAACGATCGTCAACCCCTACTTCAAAGAGTGCCGATGTGAATGAAGAGGCGGAGAAGCTTGGCGAAGAACTGCTGCGAGAGTCGGAAGAGGATGGTGACTTTCTCAGCGGCATGTTCGATGCTCTTCCAGGTGCGGAGCAGGCGGTTGCATCGCTCAGTGACAACGCCGCTAGTGTGACAATCCGCAACTTTGGAAAGTTGACCGGAATGAGTCCAAAGCGCGTACTGGAAGAGGCGTGCAAAGCTCGCGATAGCAGGTGCAAGATCACATTCAAGATGGTGTCGCCCACCACCTACGCATGTCGCCACTCCGTGTCACTGCAATGGTCCAAGGAGCAGGAGCCAGTCGATGCGGCTTGCATTCCTGCTGTAAGACTGCTTACCAAGGTCAACAGCATGGTCATTACTATGACGGAGATTGCCACGCCCGACACTGCACAAAGCGAAGCTTACGCTGCCACGGCGGCTCTGTTCATCGTCTTCTCTGGCTCTCCCAAGGAAGAAAAGACCCACATGCGACTGCCACCTGCATTCAGGAACCTGTGGGACGAATTCGCGAAAGCCAAGCTAGACTATATCCTCGCTGAAGATGGCACTGTTGTGAAGGAGGTGCGGAGGCTCATAGAACAGAATCGCAGCACAGACGACGACAGTGACGAGGAGGTCGTCTTTAATGCTAACAGCCGAAGACGACTTGATCTGGCCAGCGGGGCCAACACTCCCGTCTCTCGCGTTGACGGACGGCGATCTGCAACTCCAGAATTCTCCGAAGAGCTGCAGCTCATGTGGCAGCGCAAGACGAGTACGTCCAAGTATCAGCAGATGCTGCTGTCTCGCATGAACTTGCCCATGTTCCGCTTCCGACAGACGGCGCTGGACATCATACACAAACACCAAGTCACCATTCTATGTGGAGAGACGGGGTGCGGCAAGTCGACACAGCTGCCGGCCTTCATTCTGGAGAACGAGTTGTCGAACGGTCGACCCTGCAAGATCTACTGCACAGAACCACGTCGGATCTCAGCAATCTCACTCGCACAAAGAGTGAGTGAAGAGATGGGTGACAACAAAGGTGACGTGGGCACTTCACGATCACTCGTTGGATATGCTATTCGTCTCGAATCCCAGACCACCGCACAAACGAGACTGGTATACGCGACTGTGGGCATTGTACTTCGCATGCTAGAGAGTGGCGACGGGATCAGCGAGGTCACACACTTGGTCGTTGACGAAGTCCACGAGAGGAGTATCGACACGGACTTTCTGCTCATCGTGCTCAAAAGTCTCTTGAACAGAAGACCGGATCTGAAAGTAGTGCTCATGAGTGCCACGGTCGACGCGCAAAAGTTTTCGCAATACCTGGGCAACGCGCCCATCATCCAAGTACCTGGACGAACGTTTCCGGTCCAGGCACAATTCCTCGAGGACGCCATCGAATTGACTGGCCACACTAACGAGGACGCATCAGCGAATGCTGTTGATGAGGATGACGCGGACGACGCGGATAAGGAAAAGTCTGAAGGACAGCAGCAACTGGAGGGCTACAGCAAGAAGACACGACAAACACTGGCCAACTATGACGAATATCGCATCGACTACAGCTTGATCGTGAAGATTATCGAGAAGATTGCCCACGTTGAACAGTACCACCGGTTTAGTAAAGCTATCTTGGTCTTCCTGCCAGGTATTGCAGAGATTCGCCAGCTCAACGACATGCTTGGAGGTCATCCGAAATTCATGAAAGGCTGGCAAGTCTTCCCGCTCCACTCCAGCTTCTCCAGCGAAGACCAGCAAGCCGCGTTTGAAGTCCCTCCTCACGGAATGCGCAAGATTGTGCTCGCAACCAACATTGCCGAGACTGGTATCACCATCCCAGACGTGACATGCGTCATCGACACGGGCAAGCACAAGGAAATGCGCTTCGATGAGCGCAGGCAAATGTCGCGACTCATTCAAAGCTTCATCGCAAGAGCCAATGCCAAGCAACGTCGCGGTCGAGCGGGGCGAGTGCAAGAAGGCCTCTGCTTTCACCTCTTCACCAAGCACCGCTTCGAGCAAGGCATGGTCGAGCAGCAGACTCCGGAGATGCTACGTCTGTCCCTCCAAGACCTCGTCATGCGTGTCAAGATCTGTAAGCTCGGCAGCATCGAAAGCGCTCTTGCACAAGCACTCGACCCCCCTGCAGGCAAGAACGTCCGTCGAGCCATTGACGCTCTCATCGAAGTCGGCGCTTTGACGTCCACCGAAGATCTCACACCTCTCGGCACCCAACTCGCCAAACTCCCCCTCGACACACAGCTCGGCAAACTCATCCTCCTCGGCAGCATCTTCGGCTGTCTCGACTTTGCCCTCACAGCCGCCGCCACCCTCTCCTCTAAATCTCCCTTCCTCTCCCCTTTGCACGCGAAAAAACAAGCCGACACCGTCCGCCTCGGCTTCAAGCGCGGCGACTCGGATCTCCTCACTGCATACAACGCGTACAGCACCTGGCGCAAAGTCTGCACGACCGCCGGTCTGCCCGAGTACCAATTCTGCACGAAGAACTTCCTCAGTCCGCAAAATCTCGCGAACATTGAAGACTTGAAAACTCAACTCCTCAGTTCGCTTGTTGAAGCTGGGTTTGTCCAGCTCGCTTCGGAAGACAAAGTCGCCCTGTCCCGCCTCCGCCACGGTAACGGCAATTCTCGAAAACGAAACTTCATCTCCCTCCCGCCACAATACACCCGCGCCGACAGCAATGATACCCTCGCTTCAGCCGTCGTAGCGTGGTCCTTTTACCCCAAAATCGTCAAGCAAGACGGCAAAGGGTGGCGGAACATTGCTAACAACCAGTCTCTCGGACTGCACCCCACGTCTGTTAACAAGAACCTCCTGTCATCAGTATCTTCTTCCTCTTCCTCATCATCATCATCTGGAACTGGGACACACTACCTCTCCTTCTACTCGATAATGCAGTCCTCCTCACGCTTCACCAACGCGCAAGAAACGTCTCTCCTGCCCTCTGAACTCCTGTTGGTCATGTTGTCCGGCGACGCTCGGTTCGACTTGTACTGCGGCATCATCATTCTCGATGGCAATCGACTCCGGTTCAAAGTGAGGGATTGGAGAACTTTGATTGTACTAAAAGTGTTGAGGAGTAAGATTAAGGATGTTTTGGCGAAACTCTTGGGGAGGCCTGGGAGGGAGTTGGGCGATCGGCCGAGGAGGTGGATGGGGGTTTTGGAGAGGGTTTTTGAGAGGTTGATGCCGAGGGAGCAGCAGCAGCAGCAGATTATGGGGGTGAAGTGATGATTGATGGGGTGAGCTGGATGGATGGAGTGGGATGGATGACTATGAATGAGATGATAGATTGTGGTTGCATGCGATAGATGAGACGACAAGTTTCATCGCTGATCAATCGACTGATTTGTGATGTTCATACATACCAATCCAGTTTTGGACCTCCTCATCCGCGAATCCTGACATGGCAGGGGAAGAAAACGAAGCAGAAAGAGACACAAAACGCCATCTACAATTCCTGGCTTTCCCAGCACTTGGAGCCAAGCCAATCCATCCCACCGCACTCATCCCTTGCGCCTGGCGTAAACACGAAAGAAAGAAAGAACGTGCACACATATGATGCCCTTCAAATCCCACTCATATCCCACTTGACTTTACATCCACTCATACTCTCGCGAAATTTGTCGATCCGCTCCCCAATCCACCCGCAATTCCAATGCTGCTCTTCCCGCTCGTCGCTCTTTCCGAATCGGATGTCTCTCCCCAAATGACATCTCCCAGGCGTCCACATCCATTGGATGCATTCCCCGTCGCCTTCGCGCATACACGCCTCCGCGCACGCTGCTTCAGATTTGATGGCAGTTTGCTGGTAGGGCAGGAGAGTGGAAAACTCCGCATCGTCGGGCTCGGCGAGGGAGGGCGCGACGAATTTCTTGTCAGAGGAGAGATTGTTCCAGGATGTACGGTTGACGGAGACGTGTTGCGCGAGGAAGCGGTCGAAGATGTCGCGGTAGAGGTAGGGTGTGTCCCAGCCGTGCTTGGCGGCCCAGTCGAGTTGGAATTGCCAGTAGGAATCGACTTCGATAGGCGTGACGTGGTGCCATGTGAGCGGGGGAGTGCACCAGTGGTGGCCGGTGAAGTCGACGGTGGCGATGGTCTCGCCTTGGATGAGCGGCCACGCGTGAGTGAGGGGAATATCGACAGCGAGAAAGGCTCGAGCGAGAATCTCGTCGCCGCAGCAGGATTTGGCGGTTTCTTCTTCCCGGAGCCGGTCGTAGACTTCTTTGCCGGCATTGTAGCGCGCGGCTCCGAGAATGTCGGCGGCTTTGCGCGAGACGACGACGCCGCTGCCGCCGTGGGCGAAAGTGGTGTTGCCAATGACGTTCTGGGCGCCCAGATAGTAGGGTTTGTGAGGGTCCATGGTTTGCAGCCAGAGGAGCAGGTTGAGCCAGGACACGCTCGTGTCTGCTTCCATCATGACGAACCAGTCAATGTCGTCGCTGGCAGACTCGAAGACTTGGTGGAAC
This sequence comes from Septoria petroselini, assembly GCA_022559915.2. Lineage (NCBI taxonomy): Eukaryota > Fungi > Ascomycota > Dothideomycetes > Mycosphaerellales > Mycosphaerellaceae > Septoria > Septoria petroselini. The sequence goes on from JAFJTQ020000046.1 coordinate 82,613, forward strand.
ATGGGCAGAAACTTCCATTTGTCTAGATTCCAGCCGTTCCCGCCCTGCAACTTGCTCATATCTTGTCCTTCGCGCTGCCATTTTGCAATGTCGCGGTACAGCTTAAAGTCCTCGTGATCCTCCCGAATCTTCTTGCTCACGGGGGCAATGGCGTCGTAGATGTGCACATCGGCGAAGCTCTGGTCCAGATCGGAAAAGACCATGAAGTTGGGCACGCACTTGAAGGTGGTGACAAAGTGCGTAGGCAGTTTCTGATACAGCTCGGTGGCCCCCGTCTTGAGCATGACCATGACCTTGTCGGCGCCCGGCAGATGTCTGCATTCTGGATCGGAAGCTGGGGCTGGAGAAGGAGGAGGTGGTGGTGGTCGGGTATCGAATTCGAGCAGCGGGATCTCCTGGTGTTGGCGGGCCTCTGCGGGGGTGTGTCGTCCTTTGTACACGGCCGTGTATTCTCGGGCGGTGGGCAGCCAGGTGTCGCGGAAGAGGAAGACGCCGACGAGCAGAAGGAGGATGATGGCCACGCGGGCGAGCGAGAGGCGGAATCCGGCGCTCATTGTGGAGGAGGGAAATGGGGAGGTCTAGAAGCAGTCATTGATCCTCTCTTGACTGTGACTTGACGACGGTCAACAGCAAAGACACACGGAAGAAAAGTGATGATGATCACCGCGCGCGTCGTCAGCCGATGAGCAGATCTAGCCCATGCTGATGAGAGAGAGAGAGAGAGAGAGAGAGAGAGAGAGGGAGAGAGAGGGAGAGAGAGAGAGAGAGTGGATACTTGCCTTATTAATAGTCCATCACAGCCAACGACACGACGCGCTTCGTCCATTATCCCTGTCGTCGGTCGGTCAGCTCGTCAAGAAGCTTCGCGGCTGTCTGTCACGCTGCACCCAAACAACTGTGTTCTCATCACATGCCATCGTGTTGATGCTGAAATTTACGAATTGATGCCCTCTAGTTCTGCTCCGCACGCGTTGCATCGACGTTGAGAGTTGATGACACCGGAGCGGACACCGGACCTGCACCGGCAAACTCAATCCCATTAAAACGTCGGCATCGTTTCGGCTTCTTCACCTCCTGCCACTAAGTTAGTTCGCTCCTCGTGCATGAATCATCAGCACGGCGATGAGATGCAGCGTCTTCACATGTCCCACTGAGCCACACGCGCCCTGCGAAAGGGCACATGATGCTCGCCACCACCACCACGACTTCTCCGGCATGGCGCATCGTCTGCATCTTCACCTTGGCCGTCGCTGCCCTGCTGATTCTGGCCACCCTCGGTAGCTTGGTCGACTCGTCCGGACACACGCGCGCGCGCCCCTGGATCAGATTCGGCGCAGACCCCGATTCACTTGCTTCGTTGGCCTTGCAGAAAGTCCTGGACGATGCAAGACCCATCTTTGGACAGGCCTCCAGCCTGCTGTCGTCGTCTGCCGAGCCAGCGACCGCCACCTGGATGAAAGCATACCACGATGACACGGAAATCGTCCGTCTCAATCTCCCTGGAGCACACGACGCCGCAACGTGGAACTACAGCCACGCAACGCAGCATGCGCTGGAGTACGTCAACGACCTGGCCAACATCTCCGCCGTCGATCCGGCAAACTACAAATGCCAAGCAAGATCCATCATCCAAATGCTAACTGCGGGAATCCGCGTCTTTGATCTTCGATATGCATTCGATGTCACAAGAACCGCCCTCGTCTTCTGGCACGGCGATGCGCTGCAATCCGAGACAGCAACGGTCGAAGACGTCATGTATGCCTTTTACGCCTGGCTCGACGTCCACCCCAGCGAAGCTCTCTTCCTCTCCTTCCAGCACGAAGGCGGCAACAACGACATGCAGACGCAGCTGTCCTTGTACTCAACCCTCAGCTCACCCGCCGCAAAACAATACATTCTGCAAACGCGCGGCGTGCTCGGCCACCTCGGCCCAGCACGAGGCAAAATCACTCTCCTGAAACGCTTCGATCTCGACCTCCTTCCGCCAGGATACGACAAAGCCCTCCCTGGCATCCATCTCTCCCCGCGCGAATGGACCGTCAACGGAGCAGACTTTGACCTCGTGTACAACTCCTCCACCAACGCGACCGCGCACATTGAAGACTACTATTACATGCTCACCGAACCCAACTCCTCCGCAGCCACGAATATCCAATGGAAACTAAACGCGACCGACGCCCATCTCCGCCGTGCTGCCACCCATGAAGACGAAGAGCACCAAGACCGGGAATCCCTCTTCTGGACTTTTGCATCCAGCACCAAAACCAACAACATCCCACCCATTACGCCCGCTATCCAAGCCCTCGGGAACGGAACGATATCGACGCCCAAAGGCGGCGTGAATGCGCAGTTGGTTGATATTCTCAAAAGTCTGACGGGAAAACGCCTGGGGATTGTCATGTTTGACTTCTTTCATGAGCCAGAGGGGTTGGTGGAGCTGTTTTTGGGCTTGTTGACTCCTGATCAAGCGAGGGGGAAATGAATGTAAATCAAGGATGGATGGGTGTTGTTGTTGTTGTTGTTGTTGTTGTTGTTGTTGTTGTTGTTGTTGTTGGTGGTGTTGTTGTTGTTGGTGGTGTTGTTAGAGTAGTAGTGTATAGCAATAGAAAATAGACTGTACAGTAGCTCTAATCGACGTCTTTGTACAAGATGAGCTTTATTTGAAGTGTGTGGTTAGGTAGGTACATGTCTTACCATTGCAGCACGCATAGCAGTATACCACGACGTGGCTTCCGAATTGACAAAGAAAACAGCGCTTACTAAACAACTACAACATATCATCATCATCATCCAGCGACAGCATCCGGAACAAGTAATACAACATTGTAGCAAAAATTCTCGTCTAGTCTACCTTGCTATATTTTCGTGCCATGTCATTCACATCGCAAGTTTTCACAGTAGGCATTTCGCCTTTTTTGCCAGAAAGGTTTTCGCCGTGTACCAGCCAACGCCAATGCTTTTTTCGGAAGATGCAAAAAGTGCCTCGCTCAGTCTATCGAGTTCTAGCTCCCCCAAATACGTTTCGTTTCTTGCAATGAATTCAATAGCAGAAATACATGGTTTTGTCGCTTCTACCTCACTAACATGCTGCCTGTCCTGTCCGTCCAGATGCTGCTCGGTGTACGTCCAGATGTCGAAGCTTTCAATCAATGATGAGGGTCCAAAGACCCACGAGCCGTGGGGTAATGAGAAGGAGAAGAGAAAAAGGACGTTCTGTTGGCCATGTCTGTCGTTGTGTTTGGTGTGAAAAAGCTCATGCGTGGGAATGCCATAGATGGTAGTAGGCAGTTGAACAGAATCCAGAGAATTTCGAACAGATACGGCCAGATTGTGTTCATACACAGAGAGAGGATATTCGCAGTCTTGGAGCGGGAGTTTGTAGTGACTGGCTCCTCGGAAGAGTCGACGGGAAAGGCGTTTCGCCCTGTTTGCACGGTTGTTCGTCTGTTGTACTGCTGCAAGAAGTCCGACAGGTAAGGTGAGGGTTGGCGACTGCTCTGTTTTTGTTGTTGATTACTTCTGATACCACGATCGCTCTTCATGGCGGCATGTACTTTCGAATCCAGCTCGCGCTGATCTTCTCAACGCCGCACCGCGAGGGTTTTGCATCGTCGTTCTGCTCGTTTTGTCCTCGCGCGAGCGACAGGTGACCGTAACTGTGACACGTGAAGGAACGGAACGAGACAGATATCGGCCATCTATGCAACCTGAATCGTCGTGACTACAGTACCCTACTCACAACAGCGTCTCAATATTCGGCAGCGCCGGCTTCGCATCACTCCCCGTTCCCGTCGGATTCTTCCTCCTCTTCAGCAAGCAGTAATCGCCATAAACTCTCCTCATCGAGCGCGGCACAAACGGCAAATCAGGGATCCAGCCCAGTCGTCCAATGATCCCCGTCGAGCCAGCATCGAGGTACGGCAGACACTTGACCTTCTCCCAGTTCTGCTCGTCTGCGATGTAGCTCGGTTCGAGTAGTGTAGTTTCAGTGCTGGGAAGATGGAGATCGACAAGAAAGTCGCAGCGCTTGAGATCAGTGTATTTCCCGACGTCTTCGAGATTCTCGTCGTTCATGCCTGGTGGCACGAGCCAGGTGCCTGGGAAGAGGCCGAAGCCCTGCGCAGCTTCGGAGAATTCGCCGGGCAGAAGGCCTTTGAATTCCGAGCGGATAAACTTGGCGCGGACACCGTTGGGGAGCAAGTAGTGCGAAGGGAAGCGATACCATTCTTTGCCGAGACAGACTTGATCGCCGGAGCGGGAGACGCCTGCCCAGTGGAGGGGCTCGTAGATTGAGAGGGGAGCGCCGAATGCTGAGATCATGCCGAGTGTTCGGAAGGCAGAGAGGGCTGCTGCTGCGAGGACGAATCCGAGGATGGAGAAGAGGCGGAGTTGGACTGGGATTCTGCTGATGAGATCTTTTGGATCGCTGGAGCCCAGATTCGCGAGGATGATGTGGAATGCTACAGCTGCATTGAGTACTAGAGCGGGATACGCTGGGTACATGAATCGCTCCTCTTTATGCGGCTGGAGGGTGAAGATAGCCAGCCAGAGATAAAAGGGAGTGAGGAAGATGACGCCACGAAGGTAGCTTGCTCGTGTTGCTCCCTTTGCTCGGAGAAAGTGCTGGGCCAGGAGAAGTGGCATGGAAAGGAGTGCCAATATCAACCAAACGTGGAAGTTGAGGAACAGATTCCGCAGATAAAAGTGCCACGGCTCGACGCCGTAGAGCTCGGGACCTTTACTGCTGAAGACATTGTAAAGCACAATGTTGAGTGGTACCAGCACCAACTTCTTGTAGAAGAAGTAGTCGATTGCAACTTGCAGGCCCAGGGTGAGCAGTGTTCTCGTCACACCGTCCACCACTCTCCAGATCAAATCCTTCATGCCGTAGAGGTCACTCAGCGAAGCGAGCAGCAACTCTTCAGCCAGGAATGGAACCGCCATCGCTGCGGCAAAGGGCCATCCGAGACAAGCTCCGACGCCTATCGCCCAAATGCCCTGTGCAGTTCGGAGGCCTCCTCGCCAGTCCATGAAGGCGGCGGTGCCGAGGATGACCAAGTACATGGCAAAGCTGCTCGGTAGGAAGGCAGTACTCGCGTGAAAGAAGCCCGGGCTTGTAACCGTGATGAGGAGATAGTACATCGCGACTCTAGGATTCAGGGTCGCAGCAATCTTGGAGTAGAGCCTTGCTTCACAGAGAGCGCACACCGCACCAAGGACAAATCTGAGAAAGTAGAACTCGGCAACTTTAGGCTTGCGTGTGAGGAGAAGGCGGGCGAATGGTCCAACGATTGCGTGGATTGCGGTGTACGCCCATGATCTAATGGCATAGTCGGGCGAGTACTCCCATGTCTGGAAGCCGTAGCCGTGAGTTAGATAATGGGTTGGCTCCCAATAGTTGAATACTTCATCGCAGTCCTGAATAGGACTGTAGAGCGCGGCCAGGGAGTGCGAGATGAGGAAGATGTAGGAGGCTGTGAGAGTGGAAATGTAGAAGGGAGGAGCGGAGATGGCGCTGCGTGGTGCTCAGCATAAAGTCCGACGTTCAAGTCACGGGAAGCTCACGGGTTGGCTGAGGGAAGTTTGGTGGGCCGGTGGGGCGATTTGGAGGCCGTCCGGGGTGTGGAAGTGCCTTTAGATGTCGATGGAGCCATGATGGAGGTGTGGTCAGATGTGCATTATTTTCATGCAGAAATGGAGAAGTAGAGGTGAAGTCGTGAAGTGGCTTGCAGATGAGACGCGACTGGCGATGATGTCAAAGCTTCCGCGCGAGCTTTCTGCCTTCAAAACTTTCGGCGTTTTGGAAGAATCTTGCTCTCGCCATCACACATTGCACCGCTGACTACTGTTCAGTCTTCCACGCGACGTGGCATGGCAGAATCTGCACACGACGACTTGAATCTCAACGAGCCCGACGAAGCACGACCGGCGAAGCGCATGCGAGTGGAAGCTCCGCTCGACGTGACAACCACAACTCGCGCCGAAATGCAAGAAGAAGACGATTGGGACGATGTCTACGGCGCCGACGATGGCCCTGAGAAGCAGGCAGCTGCGGCAAGTGCTCACATGGTAGAATCGACCAAGAACAACGTGCCTGATACCATTTCTGCCACTGCCAATGCGACATCTGTAACAGAGCCTCCACCGCCTCAGACTAATGCTCCAGCTGCACAGGATGTAGAGCAGCTGCCAGACGGAGTGCCCGCAGAAGCAGTATCTCAAGGCGACGACCTGGTAGTGGCACCCACGTGCCAGCTCATGCTAGAGCCGCAAGAAGAGATGGTGCTTGCCGAGACGACAGACATCGTGCGTGATGTAACAGTTTCGCAAGAGCAGGCTGCGCCTTCTGGTAGTGGTGTAGTGAGTGGCGAACAGCAGGCAGCGGTCGCGGCCGAAAATCCCGTTGAAGGCGAGAAGACCGATGTGACCATGCTCGACACTGACGGTCTGCTATCACGACCCGACAAGGTGACCAATGACGCAGAATTCATGGCCGCAGCAGAAGCACGAAAGGGAAAAAAAGACTCCGAGTGGCAGTTTGACGCTTCCGATGCAGAGTCATCCTCGGATTCAGATACCTCCGACGACTCTTCCGACGATTCAGACAGTGGCAGCGAAGACGCATACGAATTGCTCGATCCCGCGGCCGTCGCCAAGATGTTGATGGCGGAAGAAGGTGGTGACGAGGAGGGCGGCAACAAGAAGAAGGCGGGTGAAGACAGTCAGCCACGCACTCAAAACGAAGTCAAGGAGACCATCATACCCAAACCCGATGTCACCATCACAGCAGACACAAAGATCACCTTGCTCGGCCACGTGAGTAGTGCAGTTGGCAACATGATTCTTATCAAAGGTGTCACACCTGGCGAATATCAAGTCCTCGAAAGTGGCTCGGTGCTCTGCAATGGGAATCGCGAAGTCGTCGGAGCTGTTTCGGACACCTTTGGCCGTGTGCAAGAGCCGCTGTACAGTGTTGCGTTCACCAACAGCAAGGAAATCGAAGAAGCCGGCTTGAAATTTGGCTCCGAGGTGTACTACGTCGACAGCCACAGCACATTCGTCTTCACCCAGCCGCTGAAGAACCTAAAGGGCACTGACGCGTCCAACATCTTTGACGAGGAAATTCACGAAGATGAACAGGAGTTTTCTGATGACGAGAAAGAGGCCGAGTACAAGCGTCAGAAGAAGTTCGCAAAGAAGTCGGGGCGAGGAGGTCTTTCGAGAGGCGCCTTTATGCAAGGTACTCATTTGGACTACGCCAGCGCATCAGCTTCCGACGCCGTTTCACAGTTCAGTGGCGCGAGTGACGTCCCGGCACAGCAATATGGCGGCGGTATGAGCTACGACGATGATGAAGGTGCGGAAGAGTTCTTCACACCCCTGAAGCGCCCCGACAATTTGAGCGATCTCATGGCCGGAGGTGGAGCCCCGCCTCCTCCACGACCCCAGCAGTCATCCGATCGCGGTCGCGGACGAGGCCGCGGAGATCGCGTGGATAGAGGGCGCGGGCGCGGTGATCGTGGAAGAGGAAGAGGTCGACGTGGCTTCGAGCAGCGACCACAGCGAGGCGGAGGCGACAGAGGTGGCTTCCGAGGAGGCCAACAACAACAACACAACAACAATCGAAGAGGCGATGGGCGGATGTTCGCAGATCGTCCGAACGACCACAACAACTCGCAGGCTACTTACACTCCACCAACCGCTTCCTACGCCCCGCCAGCGCAGCAGTACCAAGCGCAACCGCCACTACAGCAACAAGCAGCACCACAAACGTACCAATTCAACGGGTACCAATTCCAATACGGCTCTCAACCTCAAGCTGCACCAACGCCGCAGCAACAGCAGCAGCAACAGCAGTACCAGAACTACTATGCTCAACAGGCACATGCGGCTACCACTGGACAGCCACTGGCGGGCGCATATGTCAACCCCGTCTACTACCCACAGCAGCAGCAACCGCAGGCCTATGCCCAACAGTATCCGCAAGCCTACGCGGCGCAACCTCAGGCTCACCCTGGAGCTCCGCAGGGCCTCGACATTGGGTCGATTCTGCGCAATCTTGGACACCAACCACAGCAGCCGCCTCCGTGAGCTGGACCATGACCTCTGCAAACTTATAACGATGACAACAGTCACAGCAATGGGCGACGTGTAGAACCATACTTGTCAGCTCGTGCAGATTACGCTGTCCTCAGAGCGAGTTTTCCCACTTTCTCTGCCACTCTTGAAGTGAAAAGAGTTGACTGTCCTAGCAGGACAACATGCATAGTGTCTGATGGATGAACGCATAGCAGCGTAAGTGATCGATGCTAGTGTCGGCATCACGAGCTTGGTCGGAGTACTTCTCTCAGCATTGTAGGTACAGGAGCATGTGTACAGTTCTGCGTTGCATACGACAACTCAAGGCAAGTGCAGGTTCCTTTGACTTCTTCTAGCCTGCCAATTCAGATGCAGCACTTGCGTTCTTTAGAACCAGCAGTAAAATAGCACATGTCTTCTACTGAACACATGGAACTTCTCGCTTTAGCCTTCATACCACCTTCTGTTCTGCTTGAGCTACTGCATTCTACCTTTCTTCTCGCATGTCATCGTTCATTCATTCTCGTTCATCCATTGATCCAGACTCCCAGCCCCAATCTCCAATCTCCAGTCTCCTTCAATCCTGCACAGGAATGACCCACAACCCTACTTGCTACCTACCTCCCAGCCAACCACCCGAACTTGCTCAACCGCACCCGACTTCCAACGCCAACAACAACCAACGCACTCCCCACCAACAGCGCCCACAACTGTATCTCCAAAACGTTCACATTAAACGTCGTCCCTGTCGCCGCACAAACCGTCGCCAGCATCATCATGCCCGTAAAATACCCGCCCACGCGATGGAATTTATAAATCTTCTTCGCCTTGTCCACGCCGCCATAGAGTCCAGGTGTATAGTACTGCGTAAAGCCTACTAGAGCCTGCGCGGCGAGCAGGATATATGTGATCAACCCGAGGATCGCATGCGGCGAGACGAAGTGCGTGCCCGCGTGGGCGAACTTATTGTATTCGATGACGATCAGGCCGGCGAGGGCAGTGAGGAGGGCGAGGGAGGCGAGGTCAGCGTGGGAGGTTGTTCCGCTGGATTTTTGGGCGGCTGTGTGAGTTGGTTGGAGGATGAGGATGGTTTGGGTGAGGAGGAGGAGGGAGGTGGAGTTGAGGAGCTAGGACAGTGGCTGCAGTGTGAGTGGCTGTTTGTTTATGGTGTAGGGTGAGAGTGTGCGTATACGTACGGGATGAGCAGAGAAGAGGATCAAGTCATTGGAGAAGACGGCTCCCCAGACTATCGCTGCGATCTAGATGTACAGTCAGAGTAGCTCAGTATGAGGCAGATAGAGACAAGTAGAATCTTACAATCCACGCGCCAGCCTGAGCCACGACCGCCGTTCCTGAACCTATAGTCAGCGTGCTGATGAAAGTAGTGGATGGTTGTATGTCTCCCAGGACGAGGACGAAGAGGAGAAGGATAAGGATGGACCTACCCAGCACAAAGTTGTAATACAGTGGCTTGCCCTCTGGTAAGCTTGCATCTCCTCTTTCACCCAGCAGAGGCTCCTCGTCACTCGTGCCCTCTCTTCGTAGCGCGGACATGTCTCTCTTCCTCGCTTGTGGCCTGTCCAACGCTTTTGCTGTTGTTGTCGTTGTTTGAGACGTCGAGACTGCTGTGGTAGGATCAGATACGCGGCCAAACTGCAGGTCAGTCTACAGAGAAGGGTACAAGATGGATGAAATAGATAATAGAAATCCTTCTACAGATCAAGCTTCCTCTTCTTCGAGATGTGCGAAGGGCGTAGCACGCACAGCTCCTGGTATATTACGTCTTCGATAGAATCATCCGCCGTTCTGCTCAAGGATTCAAGCACGATGCTCGGTCATCGACGAGATGTGAAGCGCCAATAGAATGTCGTGAATTGCTCAGCTTTGCAAGGGTTGCGGCAAGTCGGCAACCGTCTCTTAGGCGTGAAACCGATCAAAGGCGTCAATCTTTGAACAGGCAGTCATCAATATGTGCTGTGAGGAAACTTGCGGTCGCCGAGATTGCTCTGATCCCCAATCTTACATCGTGTATCGCTGACCTCAAGTCTCTTCTTCCTGGTATTGCCCTGCTCGCTGCACTCAGGCTGCTTTACCAATCCTCACCGTCTCTCCGCCTCCATACCACAGAGTCCCTCTCCTGAAGTCTAAGCCTTGCTCATCACCTACAACCCACTCTCCGCCGGCACGGATCACCTGCCCCTCCTTGGGCCAGTACTTTTCCTTCAGCGACGCATTAATCTCCTCGATCTTCTCTACAAGTCCAGCCACCTTCTCGCGATTGACCGACCCGTCTGAGAGCTCAAAGTCGGCCTTGATGATGAATCGACCAATAGTCAAATGTGCAGATGGGATCACGTATCGACTAGCAACTGTGACACCGGTCTTGGAAACAAGTCCAGAAAGATCTCGGCGAAGGTGATGGTACGTATAGTCGTCATACCTGACGCTTGCGGAGTCTTGAGATGGTTCGCCGGCGGCTGGAAGCCAGGAAAGCGCCAGAGCCTGAGCGTCAAAGCTCACCATTGGCTTCACCAATCTACATCTCTTGTCGGCCGTCCAGTCTGTGATGGTCTTCGCATGAGGACGGATCTGCTCCACCAGGTCGTCAATTTCAGGCCCTCTCAGAGAATGTACCACTTCGAGTGCTGTCATGTGCAGGCATGACTGTGGCATTAGCCACAAATTCGGCGCGGCCTCTTTCAGCGCTCGCTGGACGTCCGCAATCACTGCCTTGACTGTTTCAGTCGGTCGTGCCCAGAACACGAGGCAACTGTAGTGGTCAGTCGTGGAGGCAAGGAGCGTTAATCGCTCTGGCAAAACCACTCACTGTCGAGGATCAGCATATCCAGGATTCTGCTGAGGAGTCTCAAGCTTGGCTAATATCTGGTCAATCGTCACTCCTGGAAAGTCAAGAGCCAGTAGCTTGTCCTTTTGCTGGGCATTGCGACTCGTTCGATGAATGCTGTAGCGCTTCTGAATCTCCGCGCTGTCGTTCTTGCAAGACACGATCAGGTCGTGGTATGGATTATCAGTTTTCGCACCGTCAGGAGTGCCACCAGAAAGGTCCTCGAAAGTGTAGTAGGCTGCCATCGGTCTTCCAGTGTCTTGATTTGAGCGTGCGTGGCCGTGTGCTCAGCTTAACTCTGCGTCGGCGGAAGAGTCAGGGTCTCGTGCAGGAAGTCCACAATCAAAGGGCATGTGCATCGATCTAGGCTCAGTTGGTCCGCTTCATGAACTGGTCTGTCGGCTCCACACGAGATTCTGACAAGAGGACAGTGTCAAGGCTATATGACAAAGCTGACTGCCGTACTTGCACCGTTCTGGTTCAGTCCTTCGGCGATGCTAGAGGAAAGCACTGGCGTTGTGTTGGTGTCTTTGCATTGCCGTCGTTGAGGTTGAGAAGCCACGAGATTGAAGGACGCGTCTTAGTCATCACATGCAGAAATGGCAGGAGCAGCGACAATAAGAACATCGAAGAGGGCCTCACAGTCCAGGTAAGCCAGCGAAGTGATCGCTGAGGCGGGAGACCGCAGCGTTCACTGATCGCTCTTCAAGTTGTCTTTGTCGACCTACACCATTGGTAAATCTGGGGCATTGCACCTAGCTGTACCTAAGAAAGGAACAAGCCGTGCTGGCTGATACTAGTAGCTTCGCATGTGTGGAGCTGTCTTCATCGGTAAGAACTGGCAGTGCTGAGCAGGTGGTCGAATTGCAAACGTCAGCCATTAGTACGACACAATTCACGAGACGAAAAGAAATGGCACAGGCACAGGGGTCTGGAGATCGTGACTTTCTTTTCGAGGCATTCAAATTGTACCGCCTCAAGTACGCGCATCAGGCCCATGACGTGACACGAAAAGCGCCCAAGCACCATCCACAGCAAGTAACCGCACGCCCGCGCAACCCCATGATGATACCACTCATAGTCTGGCCTAGGGCGTACCCATTTTGCCCGTCCTTGGTGACCGTCCTTCGGTGAACCGTGGCATGCTTCGTGACATTCGATAGAGAATCTGGTGGGTATGCGTCTATTGAGCGGCTGGCTCCTCCTCCTCGTCCTCGCCAGTAAGTGCGTTGCGCTTCTGGGTGATGCGCTCTTGTCTCCGCTCGCGGGCGGCCTTGGTCTTCGCACGCTTGGCGTCCATCTCGGTCTTGAGCTTCTCCTCACGAGCCTTCTCGGCCTTGGCCTTGTGAATCTGCAGCAAACACAGTCAGTTTGCTGTTTCAGGGAATGCCCACGTGACGTGGTCGTCATGGATTGTGAACTTACGTGCTCGACAAGAGCACGCTTGTGCTTGAAGGTGTTACCCTTGCTCAGGTGGTAGAGCTCGTGGTAAAGGTGCTTGTCAATCTTTCCGGCGGCACGGTACTTGACCAATAGGCGGCGGAGCACACGAAGGCGGCGCATCCACATAACCTGACTGTGCAGATCATCAGCAATTGTCCTCGTGTGCACCTCTTTCTCGACATCTCTCCGTCTCTGACCACTAGTGCTCTCCGCGCAACGCCCTCCATTCGTGTCTCTCCCCATTGTCTTCGTCGGTGCGGACTTACGTTGGCATACGTGCATCGGCAGTACCCTTCCTCTTACCGAAACCACGGTGACGTCCAATGCGGCGAGCAGCGGTCAACTCCCGGGCGCGGGCACGCGAATGCATGGTGACTGGCTTGCGGATGATGAGGCCATCGGCAATCAGCTTGCGGATAGTCTGGCGGGAGTTGGCGTTGGAGATCTCGTTGACCTCATTTGGGTCGAGCCAGATCTTGCGCTTTCCGGCACCAGTGACGGAGGCCGCCAGGCGCTTCTGGGTACGGAGGTTGACCCTACAAGAGTCATTGTGTTAGTGACGGTGTCTTCTTTTCGAGACGTCGTTTTGCCGGTGCGTGCGATGGATGCGTGCAGGTCGGAGGAGCGCGACAGCGGTGCCAGTTCGAGTCGTGTCCAGTCTTCGTGTTCGGAGTGTGTGATCGTACTTACATCTTGACGTCGTTGGGTGTTGATGGTCGGGTTGGTGCGAAAGCAGTCGTCGCTGAATCACGACAAGACGTTCTTGACAGAAATGAGGTGGGACTTGGCATTTCCACTTCGTCTCAGTGCTCAGACTTCCAGAAAGCACCCTAGTCCCCTTTGGGGGCTCTGCCGTAGCAGAAGGACCCTGAGCTGAGGTGGTCTGAGAGCTGAGACTAGTTTTCACCCAGGATTGGGCGTTGTGATTGACGACACCTGCACATACAGACGCGCGGAGACAATTGAAACGACTCTGTACTTTGCATTCTGATAATTTCAAAGGAAATGGGTATCATTAGATATGTACATTACCAGTGACCGACTTCTCTCACGCACCTGCTACTCTTTTCTCATGACTTCGCAATGTACTGCCCGCTGACCAGCTTCCTTTGTGTCGGAACACTCTTCCACGACGAGGCTGCTGAAGCAGCAACACTTTCGTCAGCAAAAGGATCAGCCTCGCTTCCGCCCTGCACACTAACAGCAAGGCCACTCCCAACGCCTTGCATGGCATCGCCAATAATCTCCCATCTACCCTCGACATGTCCACCAGTGGCTAGGCCCTCAGTGGCGAATCGAGCAAGAAGCTTGTTGGCTTCGCCGCCAGGTCTGAGAGTGATCTCGTTCAGTTGCCAGAAGATCAAGTTCTTGTCCCGTGAAAATGTGCCCACAGGTTTAGATTGACAGCTGCTGGCTTTGGCGCCCTCAAGGGTCAGTGCGATCGTGACATTGTGCAACGTGACACTGTCATTGCTAAGCGCTGCAAAGCTCGGGTGCAGCGAGTAGTTGACGATTACCATGGCCAGATTCTGCTCGATCTTGAACGCTGGGGCGAGCAGGAGCGGCGTTTGTGTTTGTGTAGAGTCGCCACGCACCTGGTACTTGAAGGCGACCGATGTCCTGGTGATGTTTGCCAGGTTGACTGAGTACTCGCCCTCGCGACCAGGAGCCTGGCTGATGAACGCCGGGTTTGGTGCAACCTTTTCGAGGTGAGAAAAGTTCTCTAGACGAATTGTTTCTTGTCCAAGACGGGTTGAAGAGAGATTTGCTGGGTTGTAAGCAAGTGCGATCTCCCCTATCAAGGACGAGGATGCCAATTGGCCGTTCTCGAAACGGGCAGAGATTGTCTCGATGACTGATGAGTTCAAGCCTGGTGTCGATAGCTCCGGATGCCGGTGCACTTGGCTGGCTGAACTCTGCAGAGAGCGTCCTGATCGAATGGAGTGATTGTCGCCAGTATGTTGGGCGGCTAGAGGCATCGCCTGCGTGGCATGGACAGGCGATTGTGGTTCGCTCGGAGGGCTGAATGGCGTGAATGCCGTCTGTCCGGCGCCAACAGGACTGAATGCGCCAGAATTTGACTGAACGAGGCCGCTCGCTGCTGGCTCGGGCGCAGAAGGCACAACAGGTGGCTGAACCGCTCTGGATGCTACCGTTCGTGGATCACTGGCCAAGGACCCTTCGTTGTGCAGACTTTCAGCTCCGTAAGGGGCTTGAGCATTCGCAGAATCTGAAGAGGAGCTATCCGGCGCGCCGTACGAGGTTACTAGAGCACTATTACGAGCATCACGACGGCCGCGCACTGTGCCAGCTCTTCGTTGCGTTGGTGGTGGTGCCTGCAATTGTCAGTAAGAAGCAGGATAAGTTACACTGCGCGACTTACAAGCTTGGTGGCCATGCTCGCAAGCGCGGCGTCACCACCTTCCTCCTGGATTGGAGCATTTCTGATGTTGACGTTGAATTGTGGCTCCTGCCTGTCGCCAAAATCCCCTGCGTCTGCTTGTGCTTGAGAAATGGGATCAAGCTGTGGGGGTGGTACAGAAAAGCCATCGTTATCTCGTTGTGGCTCAGCGACGCTTGGTATAGCTGCTGGCTGATATGACTGGAATGCCTGTGGCTGAGCTGGCCTCGGAGGTTCCAAGTCCGCGAGATCACCCTGGTGACTTCCATTTGCAAACCCTGATGAGAATGTAGGCCCAGACGGCGAGGCTGCACTAGGCGGACCAGAGCCTGCACCGTTGAGATGAGGGATTGGCCCTAGTTGAGGTGGCTGTGAAGACGAGGTCGCAGATTCCTGCGTCCGAGGCGCCTCGAGGGCCTCGCTACCCCTCCTGAGTGGCGATCGAGGTCGTTGATACGTCTCTGCTTCTTCTTGAGGGGGCTCCAAGGAGTAGGAGTTCTTGTTCCTTCCCAGACGTCCAAATGGCGATGACTTTGGCTTGCGTTCGGGCGACTCGTCTGTGGATGCTAGCTGCTGCGGCTGTTTGCTACTTCTCCTCGACATGACAGTACCAAGTCGCTTGAGACCACTAAAAGCACCTTTCTTTTGGGGTTCAGGTGCTTGGCCTGATGTATAACTAGCAGCATCGTCTGGAATTGACTGAATTGGTTGCAGGCCGCCGCTGGATCCTCCACGACCTGATGACGAGCTTCCCACGAACATGCTGGCCCGGTTTGAAGGAGGGCGAACTTCGCTTGGCCGGCGATATGCTGCCTTGAGCGCGAACGTCTTGATCTCGTCGGCGGTCTCAACGTTGAGCAGGACATTCAGTGCCTGTTCTGCTGCCGTGCGACTCTTCTCGTTCTGGTCGACCTCCAGCGTCACAAACTGAGTCAATGTGTCGCGCAGCTGATTCACCCGGGCTTCGTCCAAGGCTTGCAGAGTCTCGAACACATAGGGCGCCTGCGAGAGCCATTGTGCGCGCGCATTGTCCAGATCAGAGCTAGCGTTGGCCACTTTTGTAGCATCTGCGCTCTCGCCTTTCCCTTGCAGCTTGTCTGTTGCCTTTTGTGCCTTGTCGATCTCCTTCGCCATGTGGCCCAGATTACCCTGTATGTTCGGCATTGCCTGTATATCGCGGTTGTTCGTGACATAGTCGCGGAGCGGTCGTTCCACATCAACCTCGATCCTCGATGCAAGAGATGAATGTGATTCGGCCAGTGCTTCCATCGAGCTGGTCAGCGAGCCCCATGGTGTCGTGAAGATGCTGCTGACTGTCAGTGTCCAGTCCTGGATACGCCTCGCGCCCTCTTTCCCTACCCAAGGTCCTCGTCCCCAATCTGCTTGCGCGCAAGCTTTCGCAAGCCGGTCGCATACTGCTCTTCGAGTTTACTTCGTTCCTGCCACCATCTGTTAGGCCATGCTGCTGTGCCTCCAACCACTGTCGATGCGCGCTCTTACTTGAAGCCAATCGGCAATGGTGTAGTTCAGCCTCTTGATCTGCGTGACTCGGTCGGTCAAGACTTCGACGGCCTGGGTCGGCTGCAGCTTTGTCTATTTGCAATGCGCGTGTAAGCCTTCGATGCATGCCATCTCAACACCCGCATCATCGACAGCTCGGGCACTCCATCGTCCCTTAACGCGCGAGCTTACCAGAAGTCCCGGATAGTCTGACCGATCCGTGGTGCCGGCCATTATGATCGCGTTACTGCAACACTGCACAAATGAAAGTAGGTCAATGGATAATCACAATGCCGATAGCAGCAGAGAGAGCTGTTCAACGGATCACCACGGATTGTGGAATCAAGGCAAGACACGCTCGGCTGCGGCAAGTGTGACGAAGATGATGCCTGTCGGCCTGACTAAAATGAGGAAAAGCGCCACCGCCATCTCCCTCCTCTGTATCGCAACATTACCATCATGCCATCCATGCATAGACGTACCATTGTCTTCCATGGACTCAATGCAGACCTGCTACTTTGTCAAAGCTCAATATTGTCTGCAGTGCAACGAAGCACGGCACAACCAGAGACTGGTTGTGGAACGCGTGGCCAGCGCATGACGATCTTTGACACACGTTTGCCTTAGGTTGAGCGCGCCGGAACGGACGTACCAAATTACTGGGCTACTGGAGTACACTTTGCTACAGCCACTGCGTATAGGAAGCTGAGAGCATGGAGAGGTCCTAAATCCGGATTGTTCCTGTCGGCTGTCGAGGTCGTCAGCAGCAAGAGAAGCGGAGGCAGATACTGTGCAATCTTGGGTGTGCGAAGAGGAATATTGTTGGTTTGAAATGCCTTTGATTACATTCGCTATGCTAATTTACAGCTCATCATTCATCAGTCATGATTTTCGCAGCTCCTCCAAACTCTCCGAAACAATACTTGGCCATCTACTCGATGTTGATCTTCTTGCTCGTTGGAGCTGGTGCCTTTGGCACAACGATGCTTAGGATGCCGTCCTTCAAGCTCGCCTTGACATTGTCCTGGTCGACCCTGGCAGGGAAGGAGAATGTGCGAGCAAACTCGCCGACCGAGCGCTCAGAGACCCAGTACTTTGCCTTTGGAGCCTGCTGCTGTTGCACCTGCTTGCTGTTGTCGCCCGACTTCTGCACTTCGGTCGATCCATTGGCGCCCTCGTCCTCCACGGTTGGTTGGTGGGACTTGTTGGAGTCTTCAATCTTGCCTTGCTCGGCAGAGCCCTCGATGAAACCTGACGGGCGAGTACCCTCCTCGCGGACGTGCTCGGTGCGGCCCTTGAGCGTCAGGGTCTGGCTGTCGGTGAATTCGATGTTGATGTCCTTTTGCTGGATACCAGGCAGTTCAGCATGGATCTCGTAGTTCTGCTGGTTCTCCTTCACGTCGACCTTTGGTGTGAAAGACTTGAAGGTCCTAGAGACGTAGGAGCCGCCATTGCCGCCATTCTGGCCTTGCACATGGCGAGAGTAGTCGTCTGCCAGCCGGAACAAAGGCTGGAAGGTGGCGAACTCGTCTTGGAATGCTCGTGGGAAGAAAGACATGTTTCTTGTGTGGTAGGTTGCTGGAGTGGTGGTCTTGCAGATTTGTGCGACTCGAGGGAGCTTGTTGCTGATTGTTCTGTGCATGTAGTGGTGGTGGTTGTTTGATCTTGTTGTTCTGATGATGGGACGAAGGGAGTGAAGCAGCGGCTACTTATACCTTGCACTCACACGCTGGTGGATGCCTACGAGCATTCTAGAGACATCTGCGATGATGTGAGAGTGGTCTCGAAGTCTCCAGAGAGAGCTGGTCAACTTGGTCAGCACAGCATGCTGGAGTCGTTTGGTCAGCTCACGATCATGCTAGCATGTTCGAGAAAGTCCTGGGAATGCGCTAACCCATATCCAGCTTCTCGCCAAGCATACAGCCTTCCATCACGTGAGAGTCTCACGGATTAAGCACAGCAGTCAAGCTCAGTCTCATCTGTCGCGACAATGACGACAGTAGTGTGGCCACGAAAGAGAGCCACTGTGACGTTGGGTAGACGTGCATCTCTGACTCCTCGCTCGGCATTCTCGCGCATCACGCCGATGCGCCCCATCAATGAACGATCATTGGATCAGCCGGCATCTCTGTGCTACACGATTATCGGAGATCTAGATCACCGTGAGACGAGGACACATGTGCTCGACATTTCACAAGAGGACAATCATTAGGACTGCCGCTGTCAGCCACGAACGCAGCACACAGAAGCGAGCCAAGGAGAGAGATGCCCAGCTAGTCAGGCTCAGGAAGTCAAAATTGCCTACATGCCTCCCAACGAGCGAATAATATCGCAAAGTGCGAAGAACGACTGCCCAAGGTGAACGCCTCAAACTTCTGGAAAAGCCACTCCGGTCCGCGCTCGCCTTTGCGAACCCTGCAGTCCGTCCGCCTGCCGGCATTCGGTCTGACGGGTGAAGTTAGGGTGTAGGCACTACTGCACGTCGGCCATGCATCTCAGCAGAGAAGAAGCGTAGCGTTCGCAGGCCGCCTGCCGCTCTCATGCAAGGTACTAGGAGCATAGACCAGGTCCGGTGCGAAGCTTGTCCAGACTTCGTCTCTTCTTTGCGAGTAGTATACAGTGAAAGAATTGTTTGTCGTGATCGTAAAGTCATATACCGGAGAATCGGTGATTCTGAGCACGCATTGGTTTGTATGCTTAGTAGTCGGGAGGTCCAGGATACCGTTGACTGGCTGCTCGATATTGCTCTGGATACTTCTTTGCTGCTCGTGCATTCAAGGCGCTGGCAAGTCGTCAGCTGTGGTTTGCAGATAACAACGGGTTCGCGAGCGTGACTTCCACGTACCTGACTTTCTTCTGTGTCCAGTTGAGATCTCTTTGCACGTCTTTGGCAGCTTTCATGCCCTCTGCGAAATTCGCTCGAGTTTTGGCCAACCGCGCTCTGGCTTGTGCTTGTAAAGCGAGGATTTCGCGATTCTTTGCGTTCAGCTCACCAGACCTACAAGAACGTCAGCTCATGCTCCAGGTCGACTGCCAAACTGTCACTCCCCAAAACACTGACATCTGCGCTTGTCTTGCTAGATTCTTGTCGAGGGGAATTGGATTGTACGCCTGCGATAGACGATCATTCATGTAGTCCAGCAGATCGACGCTGGTGGCTCCGCTAGAAGAATCATAGTCGCTGCCACCGTATGCGCTCGATGCCGAGGAGTACAGTCCCGCGCCTGACGAAGACACGCTCTCCGGTCGCTCCGGAGGCGACGCTGACAGCTGGCTGTACGCAGATGAACTTCGCACGTGTCGGCTGGTGTATGGGCTATGTGTGCTCTTGCCGGGCACGTTGACTGGAAGCGAGCCAGACGGATACTGGTAGTATGAAGAAGACATGGCTTGATTGTTTCCAAGTTGTTGCTGTGTTGCTGTAGTAGGTAGGACAGGCTCAAGCTGTGCTCGTAAAGTGACGATAGACGGGCAAGTATGAGAGAGAAGGGAAGCAGAAGCGTTTGGCTCTCGTGTCACCTTTTATACCCTCCCTGACAGCTCCATGACAAGCATGAGCCCACCCTCTCCTGCGCGTGACAGCTGCAGCTCATGTCAACGGCATGAGCGAATCCTCGGACAGGCCTCGCGGGGCCACGGGCAGGATCAATGGCCCAGTGTGGGAGAGGAAATGTCGCCGATGTTTCCGGCCGTGGCATAATCTAGACAGTCACAGCCGAATGCCATTGGCCTCGACAGAAAGCTAATTGCTAGCTCCATGCACATGTCAGTAGCTATTCCGTACCGTAGCTGTACCGGTGGGTCGATGGCTCGTAACAATCCTATCGGCTCAACTGAAGCTCGATGGAGTCAACACTCAAGGTTGCAGGAGACTAATGGATGTACCTTCGCGGTCCCACTATAAGCCACAGGAGGTTATAGCCATTCGCCCATGGATGAATGGTTCTCAGGGCATCCATGTCCAGGTGAGAGAAATTTGTGGTGCGGGCTGGAATGCATGGAATGCATCCTCACTTGAGGGAGAGACAGCCGCCAGGATGGGCCTGACCGCGGCAGAAGGGCAAGGTAGAGGCGCTGCTGCAGTTTTCTAGCGCAGACGGGACCACAGCATGAGAAGAGCTGTCAAGCGCACCATGCCACATGGCATGGGTACACGACGTTTGTGAACCAAAGGCGCTGCTGCAATTATTGAAGGAGCAGGAGACGTCGTCGGACGTCCTTGCCTCGCTTACCACGTGCTAGGAGTCTAGCGGCCTCTTGGCGTCTATAACATTTCTGGTTCCATCACCCTGCCACCATCTATCTCATTTCGCTACTCATCATGCTGCTCCTACTGACTCAAGGCCGCAACGTGCCATACCTCTCGTCGCCGCTGTCACGGCGCCCGGCGTCATCTGCGTAAGTTACAAGTCATCCGTCGGTACTGCAGAGTTTTCCCAGTACTTTCGCCGACAACAGCATTGGGCTTCAATGACGTTCGGGCAGTCTTGCTGCTCTTTTGCTGCACGCCCTCCAGACGTGGACCACGGAATGCTTTTCGCACACTGCGAAGCTACATCTAGCGCACGACGATGGAGCACGTAGCTGATGACTGTGTGGACGCCTCTCAGCAAGCTTGACGCGCGCTGCGGATAGCCGCATGAGGGCTCTGGCAAGTGCGATCATTGTCTACAAAGAACTTGTTCCCGCCGCTGCTTTTTCGGGAGGAGAACCTGATCAAAGATTCCAGATCGCCTGGTGTCCTCTAGAATTGGTCGATGGGGCATGATAGCTTCATGTTATGCTACGCTCGGCGCCTAATGTCATACCAGTTACTGCTTACAGCAATGATCACGGCCAGCATGCTCGAAGCCGAGATCCACCTTCTACGCCCGGAATGATTGAACAGGTTGGAAAAGAAGACTGTCAACGCGAAGTTGGTTCAATCCAGACGTGAAGCATATCTGGAGACGGGCAGACAGCATAGCTGGGCTCCAGGATGACCATCGGAAGCAGAGCAGCTTGGTGCGAGCCCATTGGCTTTGCTGAAAGCTCACCAGTCCCGGTAGGTAGGTTCGCTCTTCGCAATGCCTCCTGCAATGCACTTGGAACTCCTGTGGTACGGCTAGGTCAGCTGGAGCCTGCGGCGAGCATATGTCAGGCACCCGTGCTGCGGTCTTGAACCAGCAGAAATCACTGGTCGATGTGGCATGGACTGGCGCAGCGCGTTCATATTTGCTGCAGAGTCAGCTTGTTCAGAGTAACCCTAGCTCTCGCCTCTGTGGGAGTTGTTTTCCGTGGCTGGCGGCAAGTGTGGGCAGAGTACAGTCTTCACATAGAGAGCGGTACGGCATGGTCAACTCGCCGTAGTGTTGGTCTTGAACCAGCGAGATCACGCTCCTTAGTGGCATGTGCTGGCAGCGCATCTTGTTGCCGTGCTGGTGAGTCAGCTTATTTACCATAAGTCTCAGCTCTCGTATGGCTTGTTAACTCACTCCAGCAGTTTGCTTACCACCTCACATGAAAGCGCTAGTGGCTTGGCGCGCATTGTTGATTCTTCTTCTTGAGATTGCGCGCTTCCAGAGCAAACCGTATGTAAGACTACCCTATTGCCAACTGTTACTTCCGGAGGCATATACGACATCCAACATGGCGCCGATATTGCTGGCCTCGGAACACCGCCGAGACACTGATTTCGTCGATAAATGGCTCTCGCAGATGTCGCATGGCGTGCTGCTCTCGAACTATCGTGTCGCTTCTTCCCCACAGAACTTCACCTTCAGGGACGTTCTACTGGAAGGGAAGCCAGTCAGGTTAGTCTTCGAGCGATTGAGACGAGCCATCACTCAATTATTGACGAGCATTGCAGCCGCGAGTTGCTCACAGCTTTCCAACGAGGTGGTTGCGACTTCTCGGATGTAGAGTCGCTCGAGCACATCATCGCTGGCGTCGACAACGATCCCACAGATGATGACATCAATTTCGCAGCCGACCTTCGCGTGACGACAGGCACTGTGACCACATCGCCAGCGCCATCGATCAGCGCCAAGCAAGAGGCGCTCCAAATCGTAATCGGTCCATCAATACCCCCTCGGACTAGTAGCAAGCGGTACGCATCAGCGCAGCTTTGCCTCTTTCTGCGCTCTGAAAAAAGCATGAGCGACCTCAAGACCCGTCAGCAGAGTGTCGAAGACCTGAAAATAAGTGCAAACTGCCTCAAAGGGAAGCGTCGGCGGTTGTTGATGAATGCTGTGAAAGCCGCGCCGATGTATAGTCGACAGTACTGGCAGGAATTAGCGGGGCTGCGCACTGTTGATATGCAACAGTCGCAGATCAAGGCGCAGGCTGCCTTCGAGGAGTTCTCGGGCACACACGAGGACTTTTTCATCAGCAATGATTATCAGAACTACCAGACTCAGGCTATCGAGGCGGCCGATGAACGGGACCTGATGCTTGCTCACGCCGAAGTCGTCGGTTCACCGATGGGCGCTCCCGCAGCTTTCAAACGCACTTGGGTGACACAATTTCTGCTCATGCAACTGGAGTTTCGAGAGTATGTCGAGGAGGGGTTTGGCGGCAAGAATTACGATGCGACAGAAAAAGCCAGACCACAGGTTTACAAAAAGTACGACGCAAAGAGAAACGAGGGAGGCGCTATTGATGAGTACTGCCCTGTAACTGGTCGCTGGTTCGAGAAGACAATCGCTGCTCACATCATCCCGAGCGCTTACGGGAGCGATACCATGAAGACTTTGTTCGGCGAGGAGGCCGGGACTGAGATGGACTCGCCATTCAACATTATGCCCATGCGCAACATCATGGAGCAAGCGTTCGATGAGCATCAGTGGTGCTTCATTCCGGATGTCCAGGACCGGACTGATGAAGAGCAAATGCGTAAGTGGCACGGAACTGAGCCGAAGGAGTACAGAGTCCATGTCTTTGATCAGAAGAATGGCAGCGCCCTCGTTGTGAGACATAACCATGACTACTTCGGAAGTCCAGCGCTCAGAGTCGGCGACTTTCACAACGAGAAACTCAAGTTTCGCAACAGCCATCGCCCTCGAGCACGATATCTGTACTTCCACGCCTGCTGCGCGTTTATCAAGCAATATCGCAGGATAGCGCCAGATATCAACAAGGTCAAGATTACCATGAACGAGATCTACTGGGGGACGATCGGTGGCTTCTTCAAGCGCTCAACCTTGGCGGGCTTTTCCGACATACTTCACCACAAGTACCACCACTTGGTTCTACCCACCGATCCTGCAGATTTTTCGGACATCGATGAGAATGATGCCAAACTTTCAGCCCTCGACACCACTGCAATCATGTACGACTGTGCTGCGAACCGGTCGCTACGTCATGAGCCGGTTCCAGATCTGGATGAGGAGCCAGAGGAGGAGCCAGAGGAGGAGCCAGAGGAGGAGCGAGAGGAGGAGCGAGAGGAGGAGCGCGAAGAGGAAGAGGCTTCGACGGCCGCACCGGCGACGCAAGCAGAGTTAGGCTTGCCTGCTCTGCCCACGCAAGCAGAGCGTGACTTGCCAGAGCCCGAGGCTCCCCTGTCCGCTGCCATAGAGTCACTGGAAGCCGTCTTGCTGAAAGACAGTGCTGCGACTAGGATGCCACGACATTCTCGCGTACAGGAACCTCGGAACCCTTACAAGGTGATCCTCAACCGCACCCGCCGAGCGTTTTCAGGATGAAGTTTGGCCAGATATGGGTAGTCGCAGGAGTTTTGGCGTCTGAGACGTATGCATCACGAAGAACGTAGTAGAGTATACTGTTGCTGTTGCGGCTGCTGAAGAAAAACAAATTGCGAACAGTCTTACTCAACGTCACACCCTTGACATGTCCTAAGTTTTGTTGAGCTGCCGCTTCGTGTTGAGCAAATTTGCCCATTGTGATTGTGGTGGGTCTCAGCTCGTCGTCAGATGATAGCGCAACTGGCTTATAGTTGATGTTCGGTAGGTGCTGATGCGGCTCTTCAGCTGGCTCGCTGTTATGAGATGAGTGTACTCACTTCGTCGATGGCTTCTTCAAACTTATCACCAAGTCTTGTATTCGATCCCTCGAGACCTGTCAGCAGAGTGTCCAAGACCTGAAAAACAGTGTAGGCCCGTCAGTATCTGTCTTGTAGCAAGATCTGCCTAGAATCTCACTCAATGTCATAACTCTGTCAATTCGTATCTCATATATGCGTGGCGCTAAGAATCGCCGGGTATCTCAGAATGCTCATGCATGCCTCCCAAATTCCTGCCTTGTACATCCCTCACGTCACTGGCTTGAACATGGTGCTGATGTTTGCAACGCCCCTTGGCGCCAGCTTCATCGCCTCGTATCTGCTTTCAGGCAGCCTCTTTCCGGCTTTGATGCTGTCTACGATCCATTCTGCTCTTACGAATTTGACGCTCTTGCCGCGGAGTGTGGCAATCTCCTTTTGGATCTTTGTCCCGGCCAAGCCGCCACCACAGCCGCCGTTGGCATTGATTCTCCCCAGGATGACGTGGGTGATTGTCCGCCGGCCGAGCGATATGGACATGTTGCCGCCGTGTCTGCTGATCAGATGCTTCAATCTGTGATCGGACAGCGGAGCTGTGCATCCGTTGAGGTAGATCGTGAGGTTGGTGAAGATCTGTGGTGCTTTCCGTTCGCTGATTCCATCGATTCCGGTGCCGTCTGCAGGTTGACACGATTGTGTTGCGTTGTGCTCCTGCTTGACATCGACCGCTGGAGACGCAGCCACCGGGTCTATGGGCTCCAGCAGATCCGAGGGCGACAGCTCGTGTGACGTCCAGCTACTCTCGCGAATGTTGCCATCCTGCTTCCTGTATGGCGTGAACGGGCTGACGATGGTATTCGGCTTCGCTGTCGATTCCTCTGTCTTGATGCGCTTTGCAGGTCTTTCGCCGTCGTCTTGCTTCGTCACCTTCATGCTGTCCCAGATGCTCTGCTGACCTCCCGTGCGCAGTCCTTTGGCGCCCTTCTCCCAGCCGCCATTCTCAGTCCGTCCATCTTGCCCGAAATCGAGGGAGCCAGCGCCGACACTGTCAGACACGCGCTTGCCGCCTCCCACTCCGCTGCTGAACTGCTCACGGAGCTTCAGACTGCGCGAGTCGCGCCACGATGTGCTGCCGCTCAGTCTGTTGTCGGCGCGCTGGTGGCCGGTGGCGGATGAATTGAAGGGATCGAATATCTGCTTGGAAGGCTTTGCTGCCGCCGGCGCCTTGTACGGCATGCTCGCTACGGACTATCTGGGCGTGACATGGTCGTAGACACAAGTATGTCCTGTACTACTGCAAGAAAGAAGGAAGGTGTCATGCGGCAGAGCCATCTGATCGACGGTTGCTCCGCAACGCGAGATGCACACGTCCAAGCCGCCAATCAACACGGCCACCACGCACACACACCGCTTCGACGATTTGCTCTGGTGATGTCCTCGTCGTCCTCTCCATCCACCGGCGTTGATATTCATTCGAAGACGGAGACGATGGCACCACCTGCCAGCCAGTCGGCCAAGACATCTATTAGGCCATGATCGTTCTAGATTTGCAAGCTTCAGTGGCCCTCCGAGGTCCCTCCCACCGCCCGTGGTATCAAAATGCTAATGCCACGCACATCGCGAGAGCTAGCCACTTCCATCTCGTGCCCATCCTATTTCCTCCCCATTGTCTCTGCTTCCCACCCGCCAGCGAGTTTGCAAGAGACGTTTGATCTTCAGATCCTTACACTTTTCAGGCCAGGATCTCCACGCTCACTTACAGAGGCTGAACGAAATTAGGCTCGCAATGCCGTAGAGTTCATCTCGTTCCAATCCACGACGTTGAATCGGTTGAATCGCCATGGCCCTGCCTTCAAATATGATCTTCCGCCTCTGGAGGGCAGGCGAAGCGCTGATCGTTCTCGTTGCGTGTCTTTCGCTCTTCAACATGTACAGGCCTTCATTCCTCTCACTCTCACTAATACAAGCATCGTGCGCTTCTGTGCAGACTTCTTTCTGGAATGGCTACGAGGGTGTAGACCAGCAATGGAGATATACAGGACCAGATCCGTCGCCCGAGTATTGGTTCAGCCAGACGCAGCACGCTCTGGCCACAATGCAGAATACCTACTGGAACGGCACGTACTGGCCGAGCACGATACAGTGGATAGGGGCGCTGATAGACACGATTGTGGCGGCATCCGAGAGGACTTTTGTCGATGGGCTCCAGGCTTCCGGGGACATCGAAACTGCTCCACAGCTCGAGACCGATATCCGCAACTACTACTCACAGATCCAAGCATACTACAGCAACGAGGACACGATACAAATATTCGATCAAGCCTACGACGATGCTCAATGGGTCGTTCTCGAGTGGCTTGAAGTTATCAGGTTCGTCGACCAGTATCAGGCATATTCAGACTCTGGTCTCGGAGCGGACGACATTGCAGATTATGCGCACAGAGCACACATCTTCTACAACATTGTGCAGGACAAGTTCAACACATCTCTCTGCGATGGCGGCCTTACATGGAACCCTGCCTTGGAAACGTACAAAAACGCCATCACGAATGAGCTCTTTGTTTCAAGCTCTATCATGATGTACTTTTTCTTCCCAGGTGACTACGACACCGATCCATATCCTCATCCGGACTACTTTGCGCAAACCAACAAGACGCTGCCAACGTTGTTTCCCCTTGTAGCGCACGACCCGTTGTTCCTAGAGAATGCAAGGCAGGAATGGGCATGGTTCAAGGCGCACAACTTCACCAATTCCCAGGGCTTGATCGTGGATGGTTTCCACATTTCGGCCAACCAGACAACTTGTGACCAGCGGAACGAAATGGTCTATACTTACAACCAAGGAGTCATGCTAACAGGGCTCCGAGGCTTGTGGGAGGCCACGGGCGACACTTCTTACTTGGACGATGGGTACGCTCTCATCCATACCGTCATCAACGCGACCGGCTTCGATGCGAACGCCTACGTCCAGGCGAGTGAATGGGCCGGACTTGGCAGAAACGGCATCTTGGAGGACTACTGCGATGCTCCGGCAAACTGCTCTCAGGACAATCTCATCTTCAAAGGCGCATACTTTCAGCACTTTGACTATTTTTGCACCGCTCTGCCGACCGAAGTGCCCCTCGTGGATGGAATCAGCGTGCTGGCTTCGGCAGAGCTGGCGCAATACCACAATGACCGCTGTCAGATCTTCTCTCCCTGGGTCCAACACAACGCGCATGCTGCACTGAACTCGCGTGATGCAACCGATGTGATAGGCGAGTGGTGGGGCGCTCCATATGTAAGTGTTGGTGGCGTTGATCAATTCCTGCATCTTGTGTTGACCGGTCGCAGTTGAACAGGACTCAGGCTCCAGCCCCGAATTATGCTGCGCGGAAGCCTGCAGGCAGTATCGACATCTGCAACGAGCCTCAGCTTCAGAACGAACCCCCTTGGAAATGTCAAAGTGAGAATTGCCATCTACCGAGCATCGGACTTGGTTATAACAAGCGCTCGTTGTCTGCGGTACATCCGAGACAGCAGGCTTCCGACAACCGAACTGTCGAAACACAGGCTCAAGGCATCGCGGTGCTTCGGGCTGCGACAGATCTGACACTACTCATCAGCGGCGGAAGCACGAGGAAAGTCTATGCATGACGTGGCGTTGTGTCACTGACTTCAGCCTCACACAGCGCCTACAGCACAGCACCACGTGTGGGGGGCGGCCTCTTCAGACGCCTCGGAACAGCTCACAGTATAACATCCGGTATGCTGCAGACTGTCTCACAGCTTATTATTATCATCATGATTCGAGAGTGCAAGGTTTACAAGCATCAAGCTCCACGAGTTGTGTGAGGTTGTTTTGTCTCGTGGTCTGCGGTACATCAACCTCTCCATCAGCCCACCCCGCCTCCGAGTAACGCCGAGTTGTTCTGGAGCTCTCCCAGAATACCAGTCTGGACTACGCCTCGCAAGCGCCATAGCGCCTCAACGGCACAGCAATTCGATCTCGCACGTATGCAGTTCAGCACACCAACGATCTCACAACACTTGGTTTCAAAACAGAGCACAATAATATCATCAGCAAACGGAATAAACACCATGTGTTTCGGCGCCTTCACCGAGGAAGCAGAGCTTAACCCCAACCGCCGTCCGCTCTACTTTGGCGATCAACGGCTCGAGTACGTCCGGAGCAAACGGATATCTACCGTCGATACTGCCAATACTCCAAACGGCCGCCCGCGTCGCACTTCGTCGGTGTATGTAGCGTCGGCGGGGCGGCCGCGCACGGCGAGCTCGTCGTACAAGTCGAAATCGCATTCGCATTCTTCTTCTCGGTCGAGCAGGGCACCTGTGTCGCCGAGGCCGGTTTCGGGTTGGTAGAACAGAGTGGAATCGAACAGGAGAGAAGGCTGGGAAGGGTGGTGAATGAGGTTTGCTGGATTGTATGAACGAATGAATGAATGCATGAATGAATGCTTGCTGGATGAATGTTCTCACGATGCGGTACGACGCGATGCAATGAACGTTGAGAACTGGAGGAATGAGTGCGATGATTGCGCGCTGGTGGAGTGTCCGTCCGTCTCATTGGGGCTTTGCCACCCAACCGCCAGCTCGTGTCAGTCCGATTCGGAACTCCTCCAACGATCAATCCCAGTCTATGTGGGCCGGTCGTCTGAAAGCATGAGTGAGCTGGCGGACCTTGCAACCGACGAACGATGGCATATGCCGCTGTGAACGCGAATGGCAAAGACGAACAACGTCGACTACGACTACCAAACTGGACCAGGCCTCCCTATTGGTTTCTCCTTCTCTGTCACTTTCACACTGGTATTCGCTTCTACTTTGCTTTGTACGTCGAAGCGAACTGAACTGGTGGGGAGGAGGCCTGAGGACCAGGTTTCAGAGCTGGAGCTGGAATGTATGATGCGATTCGACGAGATGCGAAGGTCATGTTTCCTTTTTGTTCGAAGCTGTGTTATTGTACTGTACTTACTTGCTTGCTTTGTTCTACGATATGAGGGTTATGAATGCATGAGTTCAGAAGATGTGCCTTTTTTCCAGTTTGCTCTCTGCTTTCTACCTTTCTTCAATGTTCGATTCGAGATGGAGGCAGGGCTGGACTGAGATGGGCTGCATCGACGGTACGAGACTCCGTGATATGGCTTCCTTGTCTGTGTACCTCATTTCGCTGGGAGGGTGATCTTCTTCTCCCAATTGGCATCTAGGACCTCACTCCGTTTTTGTGCCATTGCCCCTTGTTCTCGGTAATCTTGAGCATACAGGGACGATGTGGTGTCTTGTTTTGACAAAAATCAAAATTCAAGGATGTCGATGTAGATTAACGTACATCGGATTCGTTCCATGGAAACTTGTTGGATAATATCGAGATATCATTAAAGATCCAATGGAGCCATTTTTCAGTCCAGGGACTCTATTTCGCGGCGTTGCCGTCGTCCCATGAGTTTCGGTAGTCAACCCTAAGGACCACACGCAAGACATGCCCGGATCCAAATCGATATCGCAAGATCAGGTAGGTACGCGCGGAGAAGAAGAGGAGAGCAAAGAGAGTCACATGAAGATAATCATTACTTTGAGCCATGAATTCATATAGGGTATCATACATATACACATGTACATCAACTCATCGAGCGGCCGATCACACCCCCTCACTCTTCACCACCACCGCACCCAGACTGTCTCGGCCCTTCACGTTCAACTTCCCCTTCTGCCCCGACTTGGCATCGAGATCCGCTCGCCACGTACACTCATCCGCGAACTTGCACGACCGACACTTGTACGACGCCTCCTCGATATCCACCACGCCCTGAGCCTCCCGCTCACCGCGCCACCACGCCAGCTCGGAGGAGACGTAGGCGTCGAGGACATCGACGTCGTAGGCGAAACTTCTGCGTCCAATGAGCGCGCCGGTGGCGGCGGTGCGGAACTCGGCGGTGAGGAGAGGGGAGATGCAAGAGGATGTTTTGCTAACGGGAACGGTGCGTTGAAATTCAGCAATCATGTGGGACCAGAGGGAAGAGAGCGTGTTGTGTTGCAAGACTTCGTCGAGAGGGTCGTTGGAGTGGGGTGCCATCTCGTCGTTTGAGTCGTCGACTTCGAGGATGGACTGCTGGCTGGAGCTGAAGTCGATGCCGGCCATGTTGGCGATGAAAGTATCGCTGAATGGCGCTTGCGCGTCCATGTCGTAGCGATCGAAGATGCGTTGTGCTTCTACC
Organism: Septoria petroselini; assembly: GCA_022559915.2. NCBI lineage: Eukaryota > Fungi > Ascomycota > Dothideomycetes > Mycosphaerellales > Mycosphaerellaceae > Septoria > Septoria petroselini. The sequence continues at coordinate 113,074 of JAFJTQ020000046.1, forward strand.
TCGTTGGCTGCGAGGTCGTTCAGGAAGCGGCGGTACAGCATGAGCTGCATCTGGGTGGGGCGCATCCTCGTCCCTTGAGGGAGACTCTTGACGCCTCTCGTCTTTACATCACTCAGGTAGATTGTTCGTGCTGGTCGCTGCCGTTGCGGCGTGCTCTGCCACGCAGCCTGGCTGTTGAGTATGGCGGCCTGTTCCTGCGACCCACGAAAGAATTCGGTCATTGTCCTCTGATCGGCAGGAAGCTCCTCTTTCTTGACCTTGTTCGCGCCGTTCTGCGCCGTGTCCTGCATGTCCAGCATTTCGGCCTCGAATCTCTCATCTGGACATGTGTGTGAGAGCGCATCGATGATACCGACCACGACGTCTCCATCTACGACACCAAAGACTTCCAGCTCGCGCGTCAGACCAGTCGCCCGTAGCCCACGCAGGCCTTGTATGATGTTCCATAGTCGGAGCCCAAGCTTGTCTTCCTTTGTCTCGACCTCCACGCGTACCTCGACCTGGGTCTGCTCTTCAATTTCTTTGTGAATCTTACTACCTTGCTTCATCGCAGGCGTCCGCTTGATTCTCCCATACTTGGTCAAGCTATACCAGTACTGCAGCTCGCACCATGCCGGCGAGACGAGATCCGTCACCGTCAACGGTCGCTGCTTGCGAAAGCGTTCAATCGGTGATCGCGTGTCGTTCACGTCTGGACTTCCGACGGGGCTTGTCTCGCGCTTGGTGGGAGTTTGCCCTAGTTGAACAGCTTTGAGACGCTGTGGTCAGCTGGTCAGTCTTCTATCGAGGCCATTGCTTCTCTAAACATACTGGTATCGCTGTCGTGCCTGATTCCTGGCGACTGTGCTTTCTGAGGCCATGTTCGCGAGCTTTGTGCCTTGGACCCGACAGCCTGGGCGAGTGCTTCTCGAATGCGCGCAGACTGTGCAGTGATCTGGCCCAGACCAGTGAGGACTGCTTCCACATCGGCTCGCAGCAGGCGAAGGCTGTCATTCTCGGGCTCATTCTCATCTCGCTGCGGCAGAACAGGTTCTTCTACATCCTCGACCTTCACCCTTGGAGACTGTGTTTCTTGTTGCTGCGAAGAAGTGTTGGTCAACAGCGCATCTACTGTGGCGTCGTCGAGATCAGATCCGTAGTCGCTCTCCTCGGCGTGCTTCACTACAGTATCGTCATCGATGTCCATTTCTGGCCTCGAGTCCACGTCGCCTGGCGCGCTGGGTGCGGCATGCCCATCTTGCTGGATGCGGAATGCGCGGGCATAGTGTTGACGGTGGTGGAACTCAGCAAACATGGTCGTCGTGTGGTCGCGAAGCTGCGCGCTTCGAAGTTGTCGCGATGTCACGAGCCACTCAGCTGCAGAGACCTGGTCAGCATGAGTGAATCTCGCAATCTCGTCGCATTGCGTGCAATTGCAGAGGAAGTTTTTATGAGATGCAGTCTTGAAATTCTGGCAAGCTATTCAGTGTCTATTTGTCCTGTACAGGCCTGTCGCCACCGCGCCATTACAGGCAGCACCGTGTCTGCTCCACCTATCGATGGACCTCCGCAGCCATATGGCCTTTTCTTCGTGCATAAGTGTCAGACTCGTGCAGGTCCTGCTAGGCAGCATATGCGATGGCTGGTCACATCATTGTGGCTTCGCTAGGTATGCAGCCTACACACCTCTGCCAGACTGCTCTTTGATCCGCGCAGTCAGCAATGCGTCGGCCCTATGCTTGCCTGTACGTCTTCGGTGCGATGTAGTATCTAGGTAGCCTCCCGGTTTGAGCTATCGTATCAAGCTCGCGCACGCGAAAAGAGCTGTTGATCTTCTTATCCAAGACACATGGCCTCGCTGTCCCATGTTGTACTTGAGCCGCGACCCGGAGCATGCCATTTGAGGGTCCTGTGATACTGAAGACCACGAAGCGCGTCAAGTCCGCTACTGATGCTTTGGACTCGTGATCGGTAGACTTGCGACCATGTCGTGCCTGGGCTGCAGATGTCGCTCACAGTTTTGACAGAACTGTAGCCCTGATCGAGGTATCTCAGCTGCCGGCATGGCCAGCCAATGTCGTGCACTCTGAGAAACGCTCGCGGCTCTCTGAACAAGCTCAGTATGCCGCCTAACACCTGCAAGTATTGTCTGGAACATCACTTCTGCTCAATCCTGTTCTTCCCACTCTTCTCCGTCTTGCCTCCCAACCGTTTGGCGTTCTCTTCCTTCTCCTTCATCTCCGCCTCCCGATTCAACCAAGACAGGTACGTCTGCCATCCAATTGCCACGAAGCCCGCGAAAACGTTGCGATTCTGCGGACTGATGAAGGTGAAATTGAAAGCCGTAATCATGGGCCAGAACTTCCACTACACAAAAGTCAGCCGGGCATGCCTTTCTCTCCACTTTGGAATTGTCCACACTCACACTGTTGATCCAAGACGTCGGCACAGTCCTCCACACCCTCTCCTTAACCTCCGCCCAGCTCCCGCCCGCCAAAAGCGTCTGCATGCCAAAGAAATACGAATTAAAGACCGGCGTGAAGAACGTCTGACTGACAAATATCTTGACCACCAGCCCTTTCCAGTGCTTGTCGTAATTGAAGTTCCTGCCCAACCACATGAACCATTTGTAACTCGGGATGCTGCTCAACCCTCCGATGACCATGGCTCGCAAGCCTCGGATAGGCTCATACCGCGTTCCCGGCTCCGTGAAACTGCTCGTCTGAACGAATTGCGCAGAGAGATCCCCCAGAAAATAGATGATGAGCGACGTTTCGAGCTGCACGGTCAAGGGCGAGCGAGCCTGCATGGAACTGTATGCGCGGAAAGGTATCTTGATCGGTTCGAGCCAGGCATAGTACGACCCTGAACTGGGAGGCACAGGCTGCTGCGCCGTGGTCTTCGTATTGCCTTGGTTGCTCGATTCGTTGCGATGCTGTCTGTTAATGTTCCGCTGGACGGTCTGGTGGAGCCGGCGAAGCGTCGACCGCCCAGCGAAGAAAGCAAAGGTCATCTTTCAGGTGTTGCGACGCACATTGACAGCTTCGCGAAGCTGGCAGAGTCGAAATGCAGAGGACAGCTAGCCATGGTGATCACCATTGAGGAGTATTCTTGGGCGAAGTCGGCCAATTCGCAATTCGCTTGTGCACAGCCGAGCTTCGGTAGAACCCTGTGGATCGCCTGCTTCGTACCTCGTAGGGCTGAAGATTTGGAGAGCTGCGCTGCATCTTGCTTGCACAAAGCAGTCGACCTGGACCCGCGACGAGTTCGTTGATACGAGAGGAAGCAGAATGCGCCGCCTTGAGTGTAGCAATTGGTATGGTCGTCAAAAGACAGCGTCGGGATGCACAGCAGGAACGACGTTGAAAGGACAACGAGGCCGGTCAGATTGCGCCCGGCGTTCAGCAACACCAACAGTCATCAAGACAACGAAGTGGATCAGACACGGTGGAAGAATGCGGGCGTTATTGAAGTGTTTGAATCAGTTGCAATTGTTCGCATCATTGTCATTATGATACAGTGGCCATCTTGCCCGCCGTGATGCCCGTGATATCTTTGAGAAAACACCCCCGTCTCAGCCCGTAGTCATCTGAGTGCCCATAACGCCTTTGTGCCAATAATCAATGTCGAGAACCACTGCCCATCACACCTGTGACTGTCGGTGGAGGTCGGAATGGTTGCTCATGAAGTCGTGTCGATAAGATGTGAGAGAGAAGAGCATCTAAGAGCGCTCACCGCGGAGGCGGCGGGCGAGCTGGATGTCCTTGCTCTGGATGGTGACACGCTTGGCGTGGATGGCACACAGGTTGGTGTCCTCAAAGAGAGACACGAGGTAAGCCTCGACGGACTCTTGGAGAGCGCCGATGGCAGAGCTCTGGAATCGGAGATCGGACTTGAAGTCTTGAGCAATCTCACGGACAAGACGCTGGAATGGCAGCTTGCGGATGAGGAGCTCGGTCGACTTCTGGTAGCGACGGATCTCACGGAGAGCGACGGTACCTGAGTGAGGGCGTTAGATGGTGTGAGTGCGAGAAGGGCGCGTTGAGGTGCTTACCTGGCTTGTAGCGGTGAGGCTTCTTGACACCACCGGTAGATGGTGCAGACTTGCGAGCTGCCTTGGAGGCGAGCTGCTTACGTGGGGCCTTGCCACCAGTGGACTTGCCTGTGATGGTATGTTAGAATGATGTTGCGAAGGCATGTGCAGATGTTGTCGTGACCAAAGACGCGTCGCAATGTTGTGGTGGCAAGGTCAGATGGCGTGAAGCCGAAGTGACGTGATGCGACGGCGACGTATTGCGACGGCGGCGATGGTGAGCGACGACGAGGGTGCAAGCGGTGACTTACGGGCTGTCTGCTTGGTGCGAGCCATTGTGTGTGATGGATGTGTGGTTGAAGAGGTGTTGTTGCTGATGGATGTGTTGATGTCGCTGGGTGTGGATGAAGAAGTGCAAGTTGAGAGGGGAAGCGTGGATTAAAGCCTGCGCCCGCTGCCTGTTCGAATCAATCTTTCAATCCTAATCAACAGCAGCGACGTTCTGCACGCGCACGCACGAGCCTCACTCTTCTGTTTGCTTTCGTGATCCTGCGCACCAATCATAGAGCTGCTCGCTTCGACGAGCACTTTGTCACAAATCGTGGCATGCACCGCCACACCTGTCCTTTGTGATCTTGTGGACTCCAAGCTCTCGTTCCATGCTCACTTGCTCACAATGCTGTTGATTGCGACAAAATTTGGTTGGTGTGACTCCGCCTTCCTGCTGCTAAGTGTGAGTTGCTGCAGTGCGGCACATACGGCAAGCAGCACACTGAAGAGTATGTGAAGTGATTTCTTTTTTTTTTTTTGGTTACTGCCGTCTATCGTGGTAGCTACGGCTGTTGTGTTTCTCGAATGGCAAGGTTGCATCTGCTGAGCACTGTCTTCGACCGAATGGAGGGACATCTTGCAGAATAGTGCCATCGCATCCAGGCCGCGGCGCGCGGAGCAATGCTTCAACCTGTGATCAAGAGCCTGTGCGGCAGGCCGCTGTGAGGCAATACGCTCTTGACTAGTCCGTATTGCGTTCACACTCCAGACATCAGAGTCTCACAATGTAACCCGCCTCTTCTCATGACTCTGGTCTGTTCGAAAATTGGTTCTCAGATGCCTTGCCTTGCTGTCGTCGTCGTGATCTCGTCTTGTCCTTCGCCAAGTCGTTAGGGTTTACTGCTGAAAGTCATGGGACGACAACGACGACAGCATATCTCCGATTGGTGATCTTGTGCTGATATGGAGGCCTTGGTGGTATACAATAAGAATCTGTACAGGCTTACAGGACGATTGACGGTATGGTATATGAGATATGCGGTGATTACCCTTTTTCTGATGTTGTGTAAATGTTGCATGGTTCAGGAGAGTGAGCAGGTTCTTGGGTCTAGAGTGATGTGTCTTCTGACAGCAACATACCATTCGTGATGAATGTGATCAATCCATGTGCCAAAGAGACGAAAAAGAGGACTACGGGCACAGCAGAACATGTGTAGAGTATTGCAAAGTGTGTTCATTGCGTGTATCACCTACCTCAGCAAATCGGTCACAGCTAGCCGCCTGAAGGCTCAAGATATGCTGATGCCCAACTTCCTGGCCGCCTCCACGAAGCCATCCTCATCAAGCTTGACCCACACATCTGGAATGCTTTCGTCCAAGAGCTCAGGATGCCTTTCCTCCTGCAGCCTCTCCACATAAAGCGTTCGGAAGCCGTTCTGCTTCGCATACTTCAAGTCATCGAGATGAGCAGCGACCATGATGCATTCAGCAGGCAGTAGTCCTTTCTTCTCCGCCGCACCTCTGCTCCTGTCAGCATGCACACTCGAGGGGGAAATAGAGACCATGAACAGCGTCCAGACAATCACTTACAAGTATACCTTTGGGCTCGGCTTGTACGACTGGAACATCTCCGCAGAGTAGATATCAGTAAAAGGCATGCTACCATGCTCAATCATATCCTTGAGCAGCGAGACATTCCCGTTGCTCAACGTGATGGTCGAGAACTTCTTGTTCAGCATGGCGAGGCCCTGCACGGTATCCGGCCACGGTGCCAGCTTGTGCCAGATCATGCTCAATGCCACAAGGTCTCGCTCATCGAAGAGAGAACCGTCATGCACAAGATCTGCTGGCACGTCTCCCTGACGTGGAAAGACGAGCTCGTGGCCAACGAGAATCTCTCGCAACGAGTCCAGGTGATGTTGATCGACAGTCTTGTAAGGTATGCTCGGGTCACTGGCGATCGACCGCGTGAACTTGAGGTAAGAGTTGCGCCACTCTTGTGCGATGTCGCCCCAGTCTTGCTTGGACTGATGGGTCAGAATCAGCATGGGCAGATCCGCTCAAGTCGCCGCAAATGCAAACCAATTTGTCCGTCTTCAATCGTATCCGAGCTGCAATGGAAGACGAAGCTCTGTTGAGGGCTTCATTGCATGCACTCTCGAGAGCATCGGTAACGCTGGATCGCCAGTCTACGCAAGTGCCGAAGACATCGAAGAATAGCGCCTTGGGCTGTGGATCCGGGAATGACATGACTGCTCACAGTGGCAGAGACGGTCGAGAACTTGACACGACGAAGACAGGCGGCATATATGCGAGCGAGACTCATTACATTGTGTTGCGTCAGATGGCCGCCTTTCGCTTACCCCGTTCGTCCAGAGATCGAAGCTTTCCGAGCGACAGCGGCCTCGGGCGAAGCTGCCATGATTAATGAACGAAGCTGCAGAGACTGGCGACAGCTGTGGGATTTCCGGGAGACGTGCCGCAGGAAAAGCCTTGCGAAGATTGATGTTGAGATGGCTGCAGTCGTGAATTGACGTGTCGTGCTGCTCGGGTTGTGTTGTGGTGTGCGCGGTCGTCAAATTTCAGCATGGAGGGAAGGCAAATCGCTACAAATTCTGGGGTCTGCTGCGCTACAGGCAGAATTTGAGCTTCACAATTCGCGTGGTGCTCACGTACACTGTGCATTCGACCAGTGTCGGCGCAGGCAACATGTTGTATGTAGGTAGACATTCTGTTCGTCGTAATGGAAGTGGATTCGCGAAGCAGCCTGAGGCGCTAGCGCCGGGTGCCTCTGATGTCTGTTCAGCTCCGAGACCCGGCTGCAGCAAAGCATCGACCACCGCGTCACTGCTCAGACGCGACTGTAAACAAAGCGACACGGCCGAGGCGAGTAGGCAGGAGCAGGAGAAGTCGAGGGAACGCGACACACAAGACACGAGAGCATGTCACGCAGAAGAGAGGCACATGTGTGAAGTGTTGGTATCATTGTCATTTGTGATCGCGGGCTGCTGATCGCACCATAGAACTCCAGCCGTTCATTATGATACAGCGCCCCAAAGCTGAGCCGAAATGTTGCTCGCTATCAAACCCATCCGTATCGCGCCATCCATCGCCGGCCGCCTCTGTGCCGCAGCATCATGCTGATGGATATCTGAGTGTCGTAAAACCATGCAAATGTAAGAGAAACCACCAAAGACCAATCGCTTAACCACCGAAACCGTAAAGGGTGCGACCTTGACGCTTGAGTGCGTAGACAACATCGAGGGAGGTGACAGTCTTGCGCTTGGCGTGCTCGGTGTAGGTGACAGCATCGCGGATGACGCCCTCGAGGAAGGTCTTGAGGACACCACGAGTCTCTTCGTAGATCACTGGTGAAGAAGTCAGAAGATGTCGCAATGAATGCAAGACGCGTCGACATGAAGAACTTACTGGCAGAGATACGCTTGACACCACCACGACGTGCGAGACGGCGGATAGCTGGCTTTGTGATACCCTGGATGTTGTCACGCAAGATCTTGCGGTGGCGCTTGGCACCACCCTTGCCGAGACCCTTGCCACCCTTGCCGCCTGCGATGAAGGTCAGTAAAGAGGAGGATGTGATGGGAAGTTGAGTGGGTACTCACGTCCAGTCATGCTGATGAAGGTTGTTGGAGTGTTTGAGTTGGAGAAGTGTTGGTATTGATGAGCTGGATGATGCCGCTGGGTGGAAGTGTGGATGTGGAGGTAAAAGTTGAAGTTGGTGGGGGAAGTGACGGTACTTGTACGGGCACCGGCTGGAACGCGACGCGCAGGATCAACACAAACGTGGCTCGTGCACTTTCGCGCTTTCTCTAATCACAACACTCTCGCACTCTCAATCCCAACTTACCTCATTGGCTAGCAAGATCAGCTCTGCCGTGGCTGCTGTGGCTGTTACGACTGTCACAAGTCGTGTCGACACTGCACATGTCATCAGTTCAGACGCGTTGTTATGCCCTCACGCCACACCTCACTTTTGGTGTCCGTAGTAGTCGTGCTCTTTTGCTCGCGTCCTCTCGTTCCATTCCTGCATTAATGCTGCCATGATTAGTCAGTCGTCTGCTGCCTGGTGTCGGATCCACGGAACACAGAGCTGGACTTGCTCGCGACATTTCTGGGCCTTCCATCGCAGTTCCGCTAGAGCTACTCGGCAGGGCGGAGTCCAAGACATGTGCAATCGCACGCTTTCACACAGAGCATCTCCTTTTTACAATGTGTGCATTGCACTGAGAAGTGCTCATCTGCATGTATGTCTGCAGCCTGTGATGAAGCATCGGCGGCGCTCGCAGTGCTGGCTAGCCGAGCTTCTCTTGCTGAGAAGCCGCCCGTGTGCCAGCAGTCTGATCGCATCTACTGCTCGGAAATTGGTTGGAGAGATGAACGAGAAGGTGATTCCATCCAGGCATGAGCACCAAGTCTACAATATCTGTCGCTACCATCCTGGTTTGTTACAACCGTCATTCTTGCAAAAGTCGTCACTTCTGCTTTGCGTCAACTCTACGTTCAATCAATACCTACTCAAGAGGGTCACGTACAGCACCACATCAATATCCCTCGGATCTCTCTGCTACAGATCCAGCTCTGCCAGACTGACCCACGTCTTTTCATCGTCCTGGTTGCTGCCTCCTCTACCAGGCCCTTTCGTTCTGAATGGTACTCTTGCAGCAGTATTCAGGACCAACATCCTACCGCGACAGCCCTCAGAGAAAGTATCACTTAAAGAATTTCGCTTGTGAGTACAATATCCGCCTTGACGATATCCCGACAAGTCCGATGCCTGCATCACTTCGTATGAGATGATCCTGCGGGAGAAGAGTCACTTGAAAAGTTCGCCTATGTAGCGTGGGATTGTGATGCCAGGTGAGCAGCAGCGACTCTTTCCGTAGCACGAAGAGCAGCCGACCCGGGAGCAGTCCACCGAGGATCGCCAGCAATTCATTCAACAGCAGCTTACGGAGCATCAACTAGCTGAGCAACAGCTTGCAGATCCCCAGCTTGCTCAACTCGTGGAGGAAGACACCATGCGAAGATGCGACTTCGGGCCTCCCACGAGTTTGGAGATCGTCATGTTTTGGTTGTGTGTGCTCGTACACACGATTGCGCAATTCGGTTGGCAGATCAAGCATCGTTTCGAGGAAGCGCAAATCGATGAGAGTCACACTTTGACGCACAGGATGCGATATGGTGAACAGCCCAGCCATGTCTTCTGTGAAGGCGTGCCATGGAGCTCTTTGAAAGTTAAGACCGAGCACAGCCAAGACCCGCCATGCAACTGTCAGGCCCGGCAAAGCCCAGGTCCATGTCTTCCGACGACTGTGTCTCCCAACGACACGACTCCGATCAATATCACATCACTTCATCTTGTGTGAAGTCTGTACACAATGTTGCCTGCATTACGCCACCTACGCGCCGCGCGCTGCGTCCACCAAAAAGCAACCAGAAAGAGCGAGGACAGCAAGAGATAGCCGCGACGTGTCGTGTTGCACTCACGAAAGAGTAGACGGCGACGAGGACGATTTGTCTGCCGGTCATACTTGGGCTGCGTTGGACCGATGACTCTAGATACCAGAACAACAATGATCATGACGATCGACGGGCGCGCTCTGCCGCCTTCGTGCAATTTGGCGCCGAGAACGCACGCCGAAGCCGGATGCTGGTGGCTTTAAAGGCTCTATCTCCTCCAGTCGACCCTTCAAGGTCGGCAACGCGCTGCCGGTCACTCAGCGGCTCGCTTGTGACTGGTAGACGTGAGGTGATGCGTAGTTCGACGCATCCGTAGAACGAATATATCATGAACTACAAATGCCGCACCTCTGGTTTCCCAAATGATGACTGACAGCACAAATTCCTGAGCCCGAAACCCGCTGACAATGTAGAGCGGCTGCGCAGGCATTTCTTGATCGACAGCAAGACCATAGCTGCACCAAAGCGTGGCAAACTTTACACTGGCCTTGCGATCTCCATAGGTCAAAGTAAATGCCGATTCACTGGCTACTACAATGTCCAGATCCTCGAGCATTTCGCCAAGTGAGAAGCAACTGGAGGACGTACTGCAACATGCTGCAAGACCTGCCGAGGACGTGCCTTCGCCCCAACACGGCACTCATGCATCACAACCTCTGTACGATGGCCGTACATCAACGCCTGAGGCGAGACCAGCTAGCGAAGAAGGCAAGACGACGACTGAGCAGTCAGATGTTGAGAAGCTGGACCCGGTGGCACAAGACGACTATTCGGTATTTACGACTGGACAGAAGAGGGCTATCATTGTGGCCGGCTCTTTTGCTGGCTGGTTCAGGTGGGCTTCCTACGACATTGTTCCCTCTACCCTCTGCAAGATACAACACTAACATGCTCCAGTCCCATGACTGGCTCCATATACTTTCCGGCTCTGACTGTGATAGCAAATGATCTGAAGGTATCAAGCTCGAAGATCAATATTACTGTCACAACATACCTGGTACGCCCATCCACACCACTCTACAAACAACATCTCTGACGATACGGGGCAGATTATCCAGGGTTTGGCGCCCATGATGATTGCAGGCTTTTCCGACAAAGCTGGGCGACGACCGGCATATGTACTTTGCTTCACTATCTATATCGTCGCCAATCTCGCCCTCGGCCTGCAGAACAGTTACATCGCCTTGTTGATCCTGCGAATGCTGCAATCGGCAGGAAGCAGTGGCACGATAGCCCTCGCGAACGGACTCGTTGGTGACTGCGTTACGTCTGCCGAACGCGGACAGTACATCGCATGGGCATCTCTAGGCAGCATACTGGGTCCGACTTTGTCACCCATTATCGGTGGCCTTTTGGTCCAATTTCTTGACTGGCATTGGTACAACATCAGTGATCTTGCTTCTCGGGCTTTGGCTGACCCAGCACAGGATCTTCTGGTTCCTCCTCATCTTGTCGGGAACTTGCTTCGTTCCGCTGTTCCTGTTTCTGCCCGAAACATGCCGCCACATCGTCGGCGATGGATCTGTACCACCTCCGTGGTCGAGCTGGAATCTGAGCGATAGCATCCGCTTCAGGCATCGAGCGAGGGATGGCATACAAGTCAACGAGGAGAAGCTGGCTGCGCTACGGAACAACTACAAGCTCACTATTCCGAATCCGATGTCGACATTGGTGGCCATGACCGATCTCGAGACTGCTCTCATCCTACTCGCAACCGGCTTAGCAATGTCTTGCTTCTACGCTCTTTCGACCGGCATATCAGACTTGTTCTCGACAATATACGGCTTTGATGAGTTGCACGTTTCATTCATGTTTGTAAGCGCTTCGCGTTGACTCACATCTCCAATACCTCCGTGCTGATTCTAAATTCCAGCTACCTATCGGCGGGGGCAGTGTTGTTGCCGCATTCACAACCGGCGCCATGGTGGACTGGAACTATCGAAGACATGCGAAGCGACTCAACTACCCGGTGGTCAAGAACAGACAGATGGATCTCTCGGACTTTCCCATCGAACTGGCTCGTGTCCAGATTGGTCTCCCGATCCTGATTGGGGCCGCTCTTGCAGTTCTCGGCTATGGCTGGATGATGGACCACAAGATCTCTCTTGCCGGGCCCATCATCATGCTCTTCATTCTAGGCTATTGCCTGGTAGCAGGGTTCCAGGTTCTGAATGTGCTCATGCTGGACATCTATCCTGGGCAGCCAGCTACTGCGACAGCAGCGAACAATGTCTTTCGCTGTCTCCTTGGAGCTGCCGCTAGTGCTGCGATTACGCCCATGAGCAATGCCATCGGAAATGGGTGGGCGTACACTATCCTCGCGGTTCTATTATTGCTGTCGTTGCTGGGACTACTTGTCAGTGTGCGATATGGTATGCAGTGGAGGCGCGCGAAGAAGGAAAAGGCAGAAAGGCGCAAAGAGGTCAAGATGGGGCGGACGTGATGCGTGGCTACATGTGTTGCCCGAAAGCACGGAGACGAGACGAGTCAACATGAGTGTGACTGCATTGCCATCGCCTCATACATTGTGCCTCGATGAGCCATCGTTTGTATGGATCATGCTGTTGGCACGTTGGCTGATTATGAGTGTTGATGCTGAGTTGTCCGTTGTCCAGGCCTCTGACTGACTTCACCGGAAACGTTGCGCGTATGACATCGCAAGACTTGCTGCTGAAGCTGTCACCGTTAGCCTGTGAACCAAGACGGCAACTGTGTCCGTTGGATGTAGAAGATGTATGGCAGTAGACTACGTAGCATCGCGGCCATTTCAGCGGCATTCTCGTGATCCCAGTCTCAAGACAGTTTACAGCTCCAAGGTTCATGGTTCAAAGATGGCACACTTCACATCTCCCACTCGACCTCTTCCTTCGTCTCCTTTGGGCTCTCTTTCCGCGCTTTGCTGCCGACTTGCATAAGCTCTGGGCACCGGCACTGTAAGCCGCTCGCCAAGCTGGTCGAGGGCGAAGATGGAGAAATCGTGGAGAGGACTGTACTTCACCTGCACCTCTGCTGCCATCGGCGCGAAGCAGATCTCGAAGACAGGCGAGTAGTGCTCTCTCTCCCACACGACTTTGCTTTGACATTGTCAGAGTGCTCTGTCAGCAGTTATGTGCGCAATGTCACCTGCTCAGCAGTTGCCGCTGCTATGCCTCAAGTCAAGCTGTACCCCCAAATTACCTAATGATCACAGCGACCTCGCAGCAACCAGATCGAATCTCTTGCCAGATTCATCGGCTGCGAAGAGGAAGTCGGCGCGTGGGAACTGAGTCGGGGCAGCTCATCCCCACCATTCGCCATTTGGACCCACTCTGCCGAGGGAAAAGCACCTCGCGTCTTTCGACAGCGAGACTTGTAGATCGCAGAAGACTCACAATCGTTCTACGAGGCAAGGACATGCGGAGGTCGCATGGGTCAATCGGTTGGTGGCTAAATTTTTTACCAACACTGCGTTTGTGATCTTTCGTGTCTTGGTCTTTGACACTCATCTCTTATCCGGGCCATGATGCGAACAGCATCGGATGCGACCAAGACAGATATGGAGAAACATGACACCACGGCTCAATCGTCAGTGCACGATCAAGAAGACGGGATGCGAGCCTGGCCGAACACCGAAGACGCCGACATCGAGCGCGCGATAGAAGAAGCAGAAGAGCCAACAGAGTCTCACGTCGAACGAGAAAAGCCCCAAGGCCTCGCAGGTACACTTTCACGAACAATTTCAAGACGATCGGCCGCTTCTTCATGGCAAGATCCTGGGCCGCCACCTGATGGAGGTCTCCAGGCATGGACGCAGGCTGCTTGCGTTCATCTCACCATCTTCTCCACGTTCGGATACATCACCTCCTTTGGAGTCTTCCAAACGTACTACGAGAACACCCTCGGTGTCGACCCTTCAGCCATCTCATGGATCGGCAGCATCCAGATCTTTCTCCTGTTCGGCATCGGAACATTCACCGGGCGCGCCACAGACGCAGGACTTTTCCGGCCAGTCTATATCGCAGGAGCCGTTTTTCAGATCATTGGCATCTTCTGCCAAGCACAGGCAACCAACTTTTGGCAATTATTCCTGAGTCAGGCTCTGTGCATAGGGATCGCCAACGGACTGCAGTTCTGTCCGGCCATGTCTCTCATCACGACCTACTTTGCGAAGAAGCGAGCGTTGGCCGTGGGCATCACAGCTCTAGGCTCGTGCACGGGAGGCGTGGTCTTTCCGGTCATCGTCCAACAACTGTTGCCGAAGATCGGGTATGCCTGGACAGTGCGTGTGATTGGCTTCATAATGGTGTTTACGAATGTCATAACCATCACCTTCTTCCGTACACGGCTGCCACCGCGAAAGTCAGGTCCGCTCGTGGATTGGGCGTCATTTAAAGAACTACCTTTTGCGCTATACTGTATCGCCATGTTCTTCAACTTTTGGGGTCTCTATTTCGTAAGCTCTCTGACTGTGCAATCTCTGTCTGGTTCTAGACCACGCTGACAATTGACCCTTTGCTCCAGGTATTCTTCTACATCGGATCATACGGCCGAAACGTGCTCGGAGTGAGCTACCAACAGTCGATCAACCTGCTCCTGACTGTCGTCTGTGTCGGCTTCATCTTCCGGCTGGTGCCCAACTACTTCGCCGACAAAATCGGGTCATTGAACACATTGATTCCATTCAGCCTTCTGAGCGCCGTAATGATGTTCGGCTGGATCGGCATTCGTACACTCCCAGCACTGTATGTCTTCGCCGCCATCTACGGATGTGGGTCGGCGTGCATACAAGCGTTGTGGCCGGCTGTGATTGGTACTCTGAACAAGGTCCCTGATCTCAAGAAGGCCGGGGTGCGGATGGGCATGGCGTTTACGGTAGTCAGCTTCGCGAGCTTGACGGGACCGCCGTTGGCTGGTGCGTTGATTCAGCAGAATGGAGGGAGCTATCTGAACGCTCAAGTCTGGGGCGGTGTCAGCTTTCTCATTGGGTTTGTGGGACTCGTTGCGACGAGATGGTCGATTGTGGGATGGGATCCGAAAGGCAGGGTATAGAGTTGTTGACTATAATTTCAATAAAGGACATGTACCAGTTCAAGCACGATTCAAATGAAACTACCGACATCAATTGCACTTCTGTCGGACTTTCGCCGACTACTAGCAACGACGCGAGAATCTTCGTGGACAATCGGACATTCGAACTGAGCCATACCACATTGGCCTTCATCGCCGAGGCAACCACAAAATTTGCTTGATCTTTGAGCATGGTGATACTCAACTCGTTGAGGCAGACCTCTACCACTCAAGTACACTCCGAGCATCTCCTTGCATGCAGTATGAAGCGAGAGCAAGCTCCATCAAGCCCTGCAATCGCTCCAGCAAGGAGGGCCATGTCACTTACGTTGTTCGTGGTGAACGAATCAACGACACAGATGGGAGGTGTGCGGAGCGTACTGACGATTGACCTACCATTCAGGGCTGCAGGTAGAACTACGTGTGCCGACTGCCGGAGCAGCTATGTTTCCTGCTGTCATTCCGTCAGTCTAATGATTGTGGGGTAACGACATCTTTCTGTAAGGCGCATGTGACGTGCTGGATGTGGATTCGGCATCTGAAGATGGCCTTCAGTAGATACTGTACACCCACCTTCAGTGATGAGTCGAGCCAGATGCCAAACCATAATATAGTTCCCGGCGAGAAGCAAGCAGAAGGCAACACTGGACCACAAGAAGACCCCAAAAGCCATCATGAAGACAACCAAATAACAGAAACCTGCTCCTCCCTTCTAGAGCCCTTGGTCGAACCCCCTCCAGATGGAGGCTATGGCTGGGTCTGCTGCGGCGCACTCTCGACTCTCAATGGCTTCACATGGGGCGTAGCAGCATCCTATGGCATCTACATCTCGCACTACCTCGCAGACGACTACTTCCCGGGCGCCAGACCCCTCGACTACGCACTCATCGGAGGCCTCGAGTTTGGAGTCGCCATGGTCATATCCCCGCTTTGCACAATCCCGACGCGCGAGCTTGGCCGCTTCATGGTCATGTTCTCGGGCTGCGTCATATTCGCTGGAGGGTTTGTCGCTGCGAGCTTTGCGAGTGAGATTTGGCAGCTGTACTTGAGTCAAGGCGTGTTGGTTGGGCTGGGTCTGGGTGCGATTTTCATCCCGAGTATGCAGGTCCTGCCGCAGTGGTTTGAGAGGAGGAGGAGCTTGGCCGGAGGGATTGCGAGTGCCGGGTCTGGATTTGGGGGGTTGGCGTTCAGCTTGGGGACGAATGCTATGATCGAGCAGATTAGTCTGGGCTGGGCGATGCGAATTACTGGCATCTTGTGCTTTGTTGGGAATATGACAGCTACACTGCTGGTGAAGGATCGCAACCACATTGTGAAGCCTCCGCAGTTGGGCTTCGCGACGTATTTGTTGAGGAGGTATGACTGCTTGCTGTTGCTCAGCTGGTGCTTTACGAATTTGTTTGGATACATGGCTCTGCTGTATAGCTTGAGTAACTATGCGGTTGTGGTGGTGGGATTGACACAATCGCAGGCAAGCATGCTTACTGCAGTACTCAACCTTGGGACCGGGTTTGGTAGGCCTGCAATCGGTCTTGCAAGCGACCGGCTGGGGAGAATTGAAGTTGCAGCATGTGCTACTCTCATCAACGCGGTCCTGATCTTTGGTGTGTGGATTCCTGGCAACAGCTACGGAGTTCTTATCTTCTTCTCCATCTTGGCTGGCGCTTTCATTGGGACGTTCTGGATGACCATTGGACCGCTGTGCGCAGAAGTCGCTGGGCTGTCGGAGGTGCCGTCCTTCCTGTCTCTACAGTGGCTTACCACGGTCTTGCCAACGACGTTCGCGGAGGTGATTGCACTCTACTTGCGGAGGCCTGAAATGGGGCGCTGGGCGTACCTGTACACTCAAGTTTTTGCAGGGACCATGTATTTGATCGCGTCGTTATTCCTGTTTGAGCTGTGGAGAGTGAAACGGATACACGCAAGCCCGACAGCAACGGGCACCAATAGGTAGACGAGGACGATGCATACCGTCAGGCTTACGATTTACGTATGGCAACGTCCAGAGGGGCGTCGTTTCGACCTTCGCAAAGTGCAACTGTTGGCAACGCTTATCGTCTGATGCGTGACAACGGATGACACGAACGATGTAGGGGATACGCAGTGTCCCGCTGCCTTACATGCTGCACCGGCTGGCACGTGCGGACATCGAGCACGTGCATGCACGGCAATGCGCGTCCGCAGGCCACCGCAGGCCATCGCAGGCCAGCAAGATGTGGTCTACGGTATCCATGTGCTCTTCCAGTAGATGTGAGCGATAGCCCTCAGCTTTACGATCGATGTCTCTCGATGATACAGGTCGTTGCCGGATGTGACCGGGATTGGTGTTGCGGCATGGACGTTTTTCGTCAACGGCTCGATGTTATTGGCAACGGTCGACGTTTCTAGCACGGGGACAATCTACAATCAAATTCGATGCAGCTGTTGCAGGCCAAGAAAAGACTGCGATTAGCTTCGTCCTGAGGCACGTGTGAAACTCCCCTTGCAGAGACCAAGAAGTATACTGATGACGCGGGCGACCAGGTGTAGCTCAAGGCTTCAAGCAAGATGGATCTTGGCAAAGAAGGCGCAGGCAGTCATACGTGAGATGATCCAGGGATAGTCGCGGTACTATAAGCAGCACATGAGCTTGATGCAGGTAGGTCTACGTCTGACACTGCAGACTACACAAGTGGTGTAGGTTGAGAATGTTGTTAAAGCATGCGAACCTAGTTTTGATCTCTGAAACTTGTGTTTGGCGTTGAAGACAGCGCAAGAAACCTTGACAGTCTGCCTCGTAAAAGGCCCCAGCCTGCCACTTCTGCACGCTACTCTTCTCGTTCTTGATACCAGGTAATGCGATACTACGCATCAGAGCTGCCCACCATGGCTGAAGACGACCTTAACAAGGCCCAGGCGCTACCACGGAAAGAGTCGCACGATTCTCCAACAACAACCAAGAATGGGAAGCGGCCGTGGAGGAGCTCGCTGAGGAAGACGAACACCGATGAGAAGGCACAAACTCCTGCTCAGAGAGAAGCAGAGAAGGAGTCGCAAATGCATGAAACCTTCCATGATGCTCGAGTCGAGCCTGTTCAAGCCACTCAGAAGAATGCGGGCCTGTCGAAGGAGACTGGAGGCGTACCAAATGGCCAGACTCTCAACCGAAGCAGCACCAGCCTTTCCGGGGAGAATGCCAGATCGGAGTTGAGCAAGCCAGCTAAAGAAGATGTGCTGTTCCCTGGTGATGAGTTGATCCCTGACGCAATTATGGTTTACGACCAGAAGCGCACCATTCGGGCTCCTGCCGAAGACATTTTTCCCTGGCTTCTGCAACTGGGCAAGAATCGAGGTGGATGGTATCTGCCGCGTCGCGTAGAGTCCATCCTTCCGCTTAGCTGGCGACCTTCCAGGACAATTGAGTCCAAATGGCAGAGGCTCACGCCGGGCGAACGCATTGCAGGCTATGGTTTCGGCCGAAAGGACTACTTCGTAGTAGCACGGGTCGAGGAGCCTCACACCATTGTGCTCCGATCAAGACGATTTGGCTGCGACTTCACGTGGGCACTGTTGCTCCGAGAATTGCATGACCAAGCCTTGGATTCGGAGCCTGCCACGGTCGTACATTTGAGATTCCGCGGCAGAACAAAGGCGGAAGGACTCAGGCGCCGCGTTGTCGTCAAGAGTGGCCAAGTTCTGGACAAGCTCAGCACCACGCCCATGCTCGCGGGATTGGCTGAGCGATGCGAGCAGGCAGGCCAGCTCGAGAAGCAGGGACTTCAGTCGTCCGAAAAGCCCCAACGCCGCTCTCTTGCTAGCTTGAGACCATTTTCGAAGAGCGCACCAGGGACCAAGAGCAGCCCCCGAAACTCGGTGGCATGATTGGAGGCTTTGAAGCGAAGTTACTTGGCGGCTGGTTCATCATACATTCCGAATGCGGCGATCTCGATACCTTCCGCGACGTAGAAGGAGAGCGTGTCGAAGATTCCAGCCCACAGTCCTTGAGCTTCGGACAGATTGGTTGCGGCTTGATTCATACCCCCACTTGCGACTTTCTGTGCACTCTCCGCCGCGGGTCTGGAGTTTTTGAGCTCGAGAGTGATTATGTTGCCGTTCTTGCTTTGGTAGCTGATTTTCCTCTTGTCGGCGGCGAGGAACATGGGTCTGGCTTCTGCTGTGTTGGCGCCCATAGCTGCGAGTAGTATCTCAATAATGTCGGTGTGCTGTCCGCGAAATCCACTTGGCTGCGCTATCGTGTCTCAGATTGAATCGAAGAATGGTGTGCGCCGATGTACGGTACGGTCGATGTTGGTAGCGTGCAGCTGCGGGAGTCTTCGTGTTGGTGCACCATCATGCCTGTAGCGGGCGCTATGTCAACATATACCCTGAAACGATGCGGCCAACTTTTTCTGCATCTCATCCTGACGTAGTTTGGAGATGTGTAGTGCGAAAGTCAATAATCATGTAAGAGGAGATACGAAACGTCACCAGCAGGCTGCAGCAGTCCCGCAGAAGCACGCGGCCAGCCAACAAGGGAACACGCTGTGGCGGGTCATGTGAGTCGCACGGATCGGTGTGGCTTTTGGAGCTGCCGGTATCGATACTGCTATCGATTTGGCGGGTTGCACAGCATGCGACAGTGGGCGCCTGTCTGGCCGCCGCAGTCGATTCTGGTCGAATGAATAGCTGCCGACGAGTACGAGTCGGGCCACTCGTGATCTAAATGAAGCGGCAGCGAAAACTGGACGCACGAAATTGCGACTGATGCGTCTTCTTTGGGTCCATCGGCCGGGCTGCAGGTCTCACGGCCAGCTTCTGCCCATTCTGGAGGGCGGTTCAGCCAGGAATTTGCATGGCCAGCGTTCTCGGCGGGGCCAGCAGAATGCCGCTCTGCTGGTCAGGGGATGCTGCGATCTTGGGCCTCGAGATGACGCAGGCCGGCGCTGCAGCGTTTGCACAAATGTAAACAGAGGTAAATAAACAACGGCCGTCTGCTGCAGAGCGCGCTGGCAGTCAGTGCTATAACGCAGCGGCCAGAGTCGTCGAGTGCATGAGCCTCTCATCATTATTACACGCTTATACATTGCACGACTCTGGTGCTGGAACTACTATCGACTTCTCCGGATTATTGTCAGTTGACGGCGCGGAAAGTGAGACAGACTTCGGTAGATCACGTGTAGACGCCTTCCTGGTGTCCGTGTGCCCAAAACAACAAGCGCCAGGGTCCACTGGACTTCCTTCCACTCATCACGCGTTCTTTGCGACTTGCGCCTGCTGCCAGACCCTTTCTCACGATCGCCAGCTCTTGCCCGACCGCGTGTGGATTGCACTTCTTCGCTTCGCATCTCGACCGACTCCATCCTCTCCTTAGACACCCATCATCCGCCCACCAAACGCCGCCGCCGACGCGACTCACGGCTTCCGACCGCTCCATTGGACACGCCGCCCATGACGCGTGGTGTTTTGTTATATTCGCATTCCACGGCAGCAACCTAGACCGCCCAGAAACACACGCAACAACAAGGACATCCTTATCGCTGTTCGACACTGCGCGCGCGCACTCTTCATGTACGACACCCGATAGTCGCAGCCCACTCTGGTTGTTTGCGACCGCCGCTCGATCACGCGCCACGACCGAGATCCCGACTTCCCACCAAGCCACCGAATTTGGCTGCCTTGATACCTCCAGGCATCGCTCTGCTGGGCCATCAGACACGAGGCAGACACTGGTAGAGAAAGACATCACCACATCGCCCCGATTTGCGCGTGCCGTTGCAATCGCCCGCCATTTCTGGCGCGATCCCATCGGCCACGTCTCTGACATCTTCATCGCATCGGAGAGGCAATGGAGCTGGAATACTCACCTCGTCACTCGCCGGGAGGCTCGATGCATATGCTGTCACCCACTCATCCGAGAAGCCCACAATTTGACGGATTCACGACAATTCGACAGATCCGCCGCTCGTTGTCACGAAGTCCCTCCAAACCCTCTCGATTCGCCCTGCTGACCAAGGGTAACTCACCGAACGCGCCCTTGTCTCCCGCGCCGCGCTCTCCATCTGGACTCAGTCGTGCGTACAGTGTCGACCAGTCGCAGCTTGACGCGCGCAGCAAGACGACCAGTCAGCGGTGTGGTGTCGCGCGCACTCGATCGCGCAAAGCATCACCCAACAGCCCACTACGACGCGCGCTCAGCGACAACGCTAGTCAGGCGAACGCGACCCCGCGATATTCAACTCGTCGCACATCTGTAGACCAGGAAAACATGGATTGCTCGGCAGATTCACTCAAGACTCTTCCGCACGACCCCATCAAGCTCGACTTCTCGAGACCGGGACCGGAAAAGTTCTTGCAGCCCGTGCTGCGTGAGCATGCATCGCCCATGAAGTCGAGCCCGCTGAAGCGTAGCGATGGGGTCATGAATCTGGAAGCCGCAAGCTTGGGAAGTCCTCGCAATAGCAAGCGTAGGAGCTTACACAGCGCTTCCAGCATCGACTTCAACATCTTTGAGCAGAGTTTCGACGGCGCTCAATACGATGCTGCAGTGTCGCCCGACGAAGACAAGGAGAAAGAAAGTGCACCTACATTCACCTGGAACATGGCCCCACCAAGCTCACCGCAAAGACGCCCGTTCAGCCTGCGCAAGACCACATTGTCACAGCGTGCTGGATCAGGTCGGAAGAATCTGTTTGCAGACTCGATGCGCGACTCTGTGATGAGCCCCTCGTTTACACGCACTCGATCCAGGTTCTCGCTGGATGGCGCACTTCCTCTTCGCAGTACGGATATGGACTCCCCGTTCCGGAGGAGCACAGCAAGCGACCCTCCAGTTTTGTTTCCACCACCTTCGCAGAAACAATTCCAGTCAGCCCCCAAGCCACATCCGCTGTCTCACGCACTGACGCCCTCGTCTTCCACGTCGAGCGTAACCGAAGACGGCACCACACCGACTGCAGAACCACCGGTTGCAGTCATCGAAGCTGCTGCTCAAAAGCCATCTGAGGCGCCCAGGAAGCCTCAAGGATTCTCCAAGTCACTGCCTCTGGGTGCCCTGCGTCCGGACTTGGCCGCTGGCTCCCAGGAGGATTCTCATGCTACGCCGGGATACAAAATGGCAAAGCCGCTGCCTCAAGCTTTCATGTCCACGGGACTGATCTCAAAGCGACACCGTAACATGGATGGCGGACCGGCCGCGCTCTTTCAAAGTACCAATATGCCAGACACCCCGTCCAAGAAGCAGCCACTCATGCACTTTGGCGGCACCCCAGCGCCATCGGCTTTGGGCAAAGTAGCCCGTCCCATGCACGAGTTCGGCAGCCCAAGCACGCCGTTCAACGGCAGAGTGTCGAAGATTCCGGCCGAGTCCTTTGGCAAAGGTGTCAACATCTTCGGCTCCAGGACGAACCAGGCTCAGTTGACGCGACGAAGTTCGTTCATCAGCATCGACGGTGATGAGCCCAACGACTCCCCGACTCGGCACTTGGATGAGCAACCAATCACTGATGACCTGCCCCCAACGCCGACCAAGTCCACAACAACAATGCCCAGACCTCAGTCTAAGGGAAAGAGTAACAGTCTGCGCAGCAGTCTGTTTGGAAGGAGGACATCTCTCGGTCCGGACACATTTGCTTCTCCTGCTGACCGCGAGCATTCGCCTCCCGCGGACGATGAAAGTAAGTTCATGCAAACTGATTTTACGCCTTGCTTTCGGCGCGAGAAGGATTCGGACTGTGCTGTCGTCGATGATTCGCCCATGCCCTTCATCACACTGACAGCTGGTGCGGCGAATATATCGCGTTTGTTTCGGAGTCAGTCAGAGCATGAACCGCGACGTCTGGCTTCCCCCTCTCCGCTTGCAAAACGATCGCTGCGTTCATTGCCGTTGTTGGATGCGAATCAAAGCACCCATGCTAAGCCTATATCAGCGCCCAGTCCTGTGGCGATCAAGCAGCCTGCGAACAAGCAGTCTCCTCAGACGCCGCATGAGTCCTTCACCCCTCCAGATCCCAGCTGCCTCTCGATCTCGGTCGAGAATCGCGCATCACTGCCATTCAATAGCTGTAGCTTCCCTCCAGCGACTCCTACTGGCCCTCGGGGTGACTCGTTTGCTTTCAGTCTTGGACAAAGCAACGCGACATCCGGATACTTCCAGAACGATGTGGACACCTCGCTCACTTCGCGTTTCGGACAAGTGACCTCCTTCGGGACCGGCGAATTCTCGCAAGTCTACAAGGTCGAGAAGCCATTCAAGGGTCCCGGCAGCCAACAAAAGTCCAGCCCGGGCCGTGTCGTGTATGCAGTCAAGAAGGCTCGCAAGCCTTACACTGGTCTCAAGGACCGTCAACGCAAAATGCAAGAAGTCGTCGTCCTCAAAGCGATGCAAGGCCACGAGCACATTTTGCAGTTGGTCGACCACTGGGAGTCTAAGAACCACCTGTACATCCAGACCGAGTACTGCGAGAATGGAAACCTCAAAGACTTTTTGATCCAGACCGGGTTCAAGGGCAGGCTGGACGATTTCCGCATCTGGAAGATTCTGCTCGAACTGTCGCAAGGGCTCAAGTCGATCCATGATCAGGACTTCATCCACCTTGATCTAAAGCCTGCCAACATCTTCATCGATTGGGAGGGTCTGCTCAAGATAGGCGACTTTGGCATGGCCAGCACATGGCCGGCACCAGCAGGCCTTGATGGCGAGGGCGACCGCGAGTACATTGGTCCTGAAGTGCTGTCTGGCCGCTTCGACAAGCCCGCCGACATCTTCTCGCTCGGTATGATCATGCTTGAGATTGCCGGTAACATCGTGCTTCCCGACAACGGCACGTCCTGGCAACGCCTCCGCGCTGGCGATCTCAGTGATCTGCCGAGCTTGACGTGGAGCTCCGATAGCTTGGTTCGGGATGACTCTGGAGATCCCATTGAGCTGCTCAATGGTCAGTCGAATGAGTCGCTGTGTACTTCACAGCAAGGCGATGACGATCTGAGCTTTTTGCGACCGGCAGGACCGACGCTGAAGCGGGATCACGACCTCGTTAGTGCCCCGAAGTTCATGATTGATGCCAACGATAGCGAAGCTCTTGAAAGTGTCGTGCAGTGGATGATCAGTCCTGATCCGGATTTGCGTCCCGACATCGACCAACTTTTGCGGACACATGGTGTGCAGTGGGTCGAGCGACGGCGGCGAGCAGGTGCCACAGTGTATGAGGGCAATTGGGGACCCGCGGACGACGTCCTGAACCACGGACAAGAAGAGGATGTTGAGATGATGGACATCTGACGTTCTCCTCACCCTTTATTGGATCCGGGAGGGGTCTCGCCGCACGAGCACCCCTTGCTGCATGGTCTTGGAACCGATCAGCACTTGCAGCACCTTGCCTGGACGTCATCATGGATCACGCTTATCGATATCATCACTCACAACACTCAACAGCACGGACGCAAACGGCAGAGCCAGCACGGAGCAATAGGCAGCACATAGGCGCACTGAACGCCGCGATATGGGAGGACGACAGACAAACGGAACAGATGGGAGATGACGGCCGACTTACTATGGAACATGTACATCGCAACGACCTAACGAAGACATTGAAGGGAGCATTTTTGCTGAGCAGCGGGGAAGCGAGCAGCGTCCAGCGTTTAGCAGCATCACGCGAATGTTTCTGATCTCCAACTTTCTCGTCACCACGCTTGGGTTTGCCGCATGGCACGATTGGAATTGCTCAAGGGGGTACAGCAGCGGCTCACAGTTGTCGTAGATACATGTGATAGCTGCCGCGAGGCATATGAAAAGACGATGAAACAGTTTGCCGGGCAAAGGATTGCCGATTTTAGACATCCGTGACCCGTACTATTCGTGGCTCCCTCTGCAGCCTCGTATGTTGTGCTTCTTCGCGCTCCGTTTCCGACGACACGGCAAATCGAATAGTGAAATTGTTTACTGGCAAGGGACGAGCTCTGATCAAGCAGTGAGTTTGACCTTGCGCAGTCAAGAGGGAGAGCATGGAGACATGTTGTCTGACTGACGTACACAATACAGTGGCCCGACGAGAGGATTGATTTCCTTGCTTTCGCGAAGCTAGTGAAGGTGGTGCTTTTGCCGAAGGACGTTTGTATGCGCTGTCCGCCTAACAAGTCCGAGCACTTGCTATTGGTGTGAGGAAGGACTCCTGCTGATGAGACTTGTTCCAGGCCACAGCTCGGCGCTGCTCGTGATGGCTTACTACCTTCACCCACGTGTAGCAGCACACTTGGCGGCGTCTTGGTGATTGGCCGCGAAAAGGAGTGGGTGCACAGCTACTGGCTGCCGTTCTCTCAGCGCTGCAGATGGCATCGGACAGGATGCACGAAACCGGCTCTGGAGCTCTTCTGCCGGTCTTCATCATCGTCATTCACCAAACACAATGTACAAACAGCTCGTCATGCTAGCGCGAACTGCCGAGCAGCAAGTCGCTGCGCCTGCGATGAGGCTAGTGAGGAGGTGTGTGGCGCACTCTCTCTCTCTCTCTCTCTTCCCTGTCAACGTCACGAGAGCAAGAAGCAAAGTTCGACGTGGCAGAGTCGATTTTCGGTGGGACAGGTCATGTTTCTGATGGTGATTATTGAGTCGGTGACTACTGCGCCCTTGCAGTCTTTCTGTCGCTGAGAGATGAGCGGTGTGAAAGCGCAAGCGCTGGCTGATGCTTGCTGTGGCCTCCGCGTGAAATGGAGTAGAATACTACCTTACTGTGCGGAGCGATACGTACGATTTTGCTACAGTGGAGCCGAAAACAACGTGTCGGATTTCTCGTGGGAGGAGCTGGGTGCCGCGGCGAAGAACGGACGGGTCAGGCCAGCGGTTGACGAGTACCAAGGAGAGAGAGAGTACAGCTTACATGTGGCGCTGGCTCCGGCCGAAGAGATCAGATCAGAAAATGCCGTGTCTCCACGGCAAGAAAAATGCGATGCGCTCGTTGTTGCCGGAGTCGTGTGTGTGCAACGTAAGCTGCTCGTGATGGATCACGGCCGTGCTTTTTTGCACAAAACAAACCAGCGGTCGTTGACAGCAGGAAAAGCAGACAGGGCGGTGTTGGCATCGCCTCCGTATGGCCACAGTGTGCCTGAGCGCCACTGACCGCATTCCCGCTACGCCTGCTTGGAGAGCCTAGAGCCGGTCGGTCGGGTGCAAACAAGCGCAAGGCTGCTCTTCGCATGCCATGTTTCTCTTCTCTGTGTGTAATAATCATCATCTCTCGTTCTATTCTACTCTGCTGCTGCTCGTCTGCTGTGCCGAGGACATTTCGCTTCCCTTTTCTGCACTTTGCGACATCATCATTGTCCAGAAGAGAAACATCGTCCTCCTCCCTCGTCATCGCATCACATCGGCACTAGAACACTCGACTACACAGCCGCGTAGGGCCCGGCGCGAGTACCTGACGAAACGCCCTGGCCTGGCATCTCGACTCTGCACACTGTGGGAACGGCAGACGTTGCTCTGCAAACACTGCGACAGTGCTGCGCGGACCTGAGAACTCGGCCTGCGACCGTGTTTGCGTGCCACCAACACCATTACCACCCCGACACCCGGATCCATCCACCACTCTCATTGCGCCGTCGACTTCGCTTCTCGGGACCTGTTTGCGAGATGGGATTGCTGTGACGCAACTCGCGATCACCACGGAAGATGAGGAAATCCTTGCCACTTTGGAGCTCTCGAGTTGAAACAACCCGTCGCAAGCGCAATGGCGAACAAAGATGATCAAGGAGCCTTTCGCTCCATCAGTGGCCAGGCAGAGACGGCCGAACCCAGCAATGGTGGAACGAATGGCAAGGGAAGCGGCACAAGTACGGGATCGACGTCGAGGAAATCATCCAGCACACAATTGCGACAGCCGACACAGTCTTCATCGTCGGCTTCGTCCGCGCCTACTCTGAAGAAGTCGTCACCGACCTCGGGGGCGACGCCGACGACCGCATCGCCTGCACCTGGTGCCAGCCCACGATCGTCGAGAAATACCTCGCCGATCCGCCAGGACAAACAGACAGCAGTGCCCAGCGCGTTGTCGACACAGCCATCTGCAGCGGCGATACAGCGTGCGCTGTCGGCATCGAGCGTGCCTCAACTACAGTCGAAAGGGCTTGCAGCAAGCGACCCAGTCGTGAAGCTGCCCGGACGAGCGCTGAAGAGTGCAATTGCTTCTGGAGACACGACACCGCAATGGCCCGCGTCACCACGTCTCAAGTCACCGCCTCCGTCTGGACCCAATTCCCGCCGTGGGTCTGCGGCTGCTCAGCAAAGGAAGCCAGATCCGTCGACCATGCCTACCATACAGATCCTGAGCGCGACACCGCAGAACAACGTTCCTGCAACAACCTCTACGCGATCCGCGACTGTTGACAACCAACGACCGGAAATACAGCTACAAGCGCCACCGCCACCTAAAGCCTCAGCACGAGGGGCCAGCGGAAAGTCAACACTCGAGACTGTGCAGGAGAATACTGGCGACGCGCAGGAATCGAGCCCGGCAGCTTTGCAGGCCGCTTCTGATCTCAAGCCACTCACCAAGATTGCTGGTGAAGAAGCGAAAAGGTCCCCAACAAAGTCGGAGTCAGAGAGAGCGAGTCAGCCTATTGAAAGTGGCAGCGAGAGCGCTGGGAACAAGAGTGACTCGAATAACCGTGGGCGTCGACAGTCGACCGGCACGAGCTCGCAGTCGACCCAGAGTCAGCCACCTGCAGCAAAAAAGGCCAACACACAGCCGAAACCCAGTCATTCCACCGGGCCAACCGCCAAGGAGCGACAAGCAGCCGGCAAGCAGAACATGACTGTCGAGACCGAGACCGTGCAGTCGATTCCACAATCGCAACTTGCGCCCGCCAGCGATCGATCGAATCTACGCAATGAGAGCGGCAGTACGGTGAAGCTCAAGCCGAGCAACGAGACTATCCGACCGAAGAAGGAGCGCAAAAAAGCTGCGCACAAGACCAGAAGCGTCAACCAAGGTACAGGTATGTATTCTGAAGCTCACCCTGCGTTTCTGCCGCGTGTTTATTGCAGTTTTTCTGGCGAGTCACTTCACGCGCAATATCAGAATGGGGAGGAGCAGGCGACGAGCAGTCCTCGTAAAGTATCACCACGGAGAGGTTCCCACTTGCAGCGTGCTCTTTCAGATGCACCCGCCGAGCCTCACCCTGCTCGACGTGCGGCGTTCATTCCACAGCATCTTCGACGAGCTCTGTCAGCTAGCATTGTCGCAACACTTTCTAACAGATCCGTGCATAAAGCTACGTCAAAAGCAGATCTATTCGAAGCACGTGTGGCCAGTGCCGTGGACGAGGCCAACACATCCGACTCTGACGAGACATTCGTTTACGAATCGAATCCCCCGGAGCAGCCGCGAAGACATCGACACCATTCGAGAACGCCGAGTGTGACCTCATCACACAGTATGGCGGATCAGCAACGAGGCGTCATTCGAGGCTACAACGACCCCTTCGACGGGCCTCGAGTGGGAGGCAAGCGAAGCATGAAGTTCTCGACCAACCCCACCAATCCCTACGGAATGGACAGCCCTGAAAGTAACAACGGCACGGTGCGAATGCACACTCCGAAGCACATTGGCAGATTTGGCAGAACCGCGAATCAGTCTGGATCGCACGACCAAGACTCGCCTTTTACACAAGCCTCGAAACTGCGAAACAACCATCTCGCACAAGGGCGGTCGAGGCCAACATCACCCAGAAGTCCGCAAAACATGCAGTTCCGACCAAGCAGTTTCTTTTCCAACACCAGGAAGCAGGAACAGCCATATGATTTCGACGCTGGCCAGACTGCCGATGATGAGCGCACGCCACTCATGGGTCATGGTACAGTGCGGACTCCACGACGGTCACACTACAACACGCATCGATTCAGTAGTAGTGGTACCCACTCCATGGACAACTTCTACGATCACGATGAGCCACATGGGTGGCTGGGCATGAAGAGGTGGGGTGGCTGTCTGCTGACCACACTCGTGCTGATCCTCGTTGTCGTGTCAGCGCTGGGATTTGTCTTTGCCTCTAACCGACCTCTCTACGACGTGAAGGTGCACAAGATTCACAATGTGCTCGCCAGCGAGACGGAGCTCATGCTCGACCTGTTGGTCGGCGCAGTGAATCCGAACACAATGGGGATTTCGGTCAGTGAACTGGATGTGAACATTTTCGCAAAAAGCAAGCATGTCACCAAGCCGAACGGCACTGAGCCTGGTCATCCCGCCGTTCGGCATATGCGCCGTGGGCTTCGCACGTCCAGGTCTGGTGGCAAGGACCAGAATCCCAGTCCTATTCAGGATCCTGACGGACACTGGCACAATCCTGGCGACAGAGATCCAGAAGCCGACCCGGAAAACGATGCGCAGACTCTTCTTCTGGGCAGAGTGTTCCATTTTGATCAAGCACTGGTCTTCGAAGCGTCTCCACTTAAGCAGCACGAGCATGTCTCTTCAGGACAGCTGCGCTTGGCGAAGCCTGGGAACAGGACCGAATCGCGTGGCAGTGCCAAGTGGGAAGAGATCATTCAGTATCCGTTCGAGCTCATCGTCCGAGGCACGATCAAGTACCAGCTGCCCATATCGTCGCGGCTGCAAAGTGTTGCTATTGGAGCGAAGACAATCGTGCATCCCGAGGAGGATCTGGACAGTCACGGAAACATGAAAACAGCCCCCGTCGATCATTCCGAACACTGGCAGTGGATTGACTTGCCGGAAGAAGAAGACACCGATGAAAGGGCGCAGGCAGAAGCAGACGAAGTGTTGGAGTAACAATGATTTCCCATGTTCAATTTGCATATCTGTTTTGAGCGTTTGAGCGAATGACCACACTCCATGGAGGAGCAGAGTTGGGTTCGAGCGGCAATTTGAAAAGCTCTGGCATCTTATGACCAGCGAGGAGTCACTTGTGGGTGGATAAGTGGGCGTCTGAAAGATAGCCCTGATAGCACAACGCTAGCTTTCATAGCATGACACCTGTCTGAAGCGCGCGTATGCATCTGAGTGAATTTGTGAGTGAATGAGAACGTAGCTGATGCTGGTTGTCTTGGCACTTTCCTAAAATGATTTAATGCAGCCCGCCGCTTCCCTCTCCGCATTCACATATACTACCGACAGCATCTCATTGCTTTGACTGCGCAGACCGGCCGACAGATACGGTGCGCGTGCTACTTTGATCGACTGACTGGCGCACTTCCATCACGGCCGATCTGTACATTACTATCCACCTCAATCACCACGCGACATCGCATCGCGGGCGCGTCACGGCAGACACGAGCGGCTGTCACATGCGCATCGCGGAGTCCAGGCCAGCCATGCGATAATCGAGCCACACGTCCGGCACCGCCATCATGAATCCCGCCGAGCTCACTCTGACCATCTCGCCGTCACTCACCAAGGCCACGCCGGCGCCGCTCAAAAACGGCCTCAGCGCCGCGACTCTGCCTCCGGTCGGCAAGACGCTGGTCGAGCGCATCAACATCGAGCCGATCTACGCCCAATTGAAGAATGCTTTGGGTGAGCAATGGACCGACTACAAAGCCGCCATTACTGCGTTCGTGCTCGGCAGCCTGAACCAGGCAGAGCTGTCGTGGGTGCTCCAGCCACTGCTGAGCAGGGAGTTCATTGTGAATAATGATCTGACGAGGAACACCACCTCGACCCTGCAGCTCCACAACCAGCTTATCACGGCGATTTACGCGAACACATTGCGCGATGCGCCAGCGACCGAAGTCGCGACATGGGTGGTCGCGACGGACAAGCCTTCGAGCACGGCCAAGAGCTCGGGGGCCGGAGGAGGTGTCAACGACAAGGCCGAGGAGAGGCTAAAGAGGGAGATTATGAGCTTGCATCCACGCGATAGGCAGCGGATCAAGGCAGTGAGCGACGTGGCGCCGAAACTGGCCAAGCAAGATGGGCTGCGCCAGATCGTGGAGTATGGCAATGAGCTAGCTGTGAAGCCTCCCGGCGCTGGACAGGGCCAGAACGACCCACAAGGTGCGACTGCTGGTCTTGCAAGGAGCAACTTCGATATCGAAATCCAGAGACGCTACGCGCAACCGCTCGCGAGCGAACAATTGGAGTTCCCCGGTCTGAACGATGTGCAAAACAAGATCGAGCCGATCTGTTACGAGCAAGGCCTGACAGGAGGCGTGCAACAGGGCATGCTACAAGGCTGCGCAGAGCTCCTTGAGCAGGCTTGTGAGGTGTACGTCAAGGAAATGCTCAGCCAGTTTCTGGCTCATGTGCGCAGCAATGCCGCAGGCAGAGACGGCGTGCAGACTCACAAGTTTATGCGTCAGCTCCGGAGGGAGGAGGATGATGCTGAGCGAGGAGTCCTGCAGAGGAATGCCGGCGGCCTGTTGCCGGTCGAGATGCAGATGCAAGCGCACAGGGCGCCGCTCCGGATGGCAGATATGCGACTGGGCCTGGGCCTGTCAGACTCTTTTCTAAAGCAAGACCGGTTTCTGGACGAGCAGATTATGCTGAAGCATTACCCGGTTGTCAGCCCTGCATCGAAATCGAGCGTCGGTGGCATTCCAGGACATTTGACCAATGGCATCAAACGATCTGGCACTGCTGGACCCGAGAACGCGGACGCCATGGACATCGACACTGAGTTCGACTACGGTCAGTTCAAAGGTGTGTCGAAGAATGATCACGACAGTGTCATGGGAGCATTGGACGATTGTTTGCTGGCTGCTGGGTAGAATTCACGCGATGCTACCGAACAATCGGACACTTACTACCAGGCTGGACACCATTCCGAAGCTCCGTTCTTGGAAGACTTCCGGACTGGTGCCTACAAAGACGCTATCGCGAGGGCCGTGCGCGAGAGCACGGGCGAAAGATACAGGCGATCGCTGATGAAGGAGTCTTTTGGCAGAGGCAACATGCCAGAGCCGGTGCTCCTCGGTCCTGGACAACCTACCAATCAGACAGTCATCCTTGAAGATGGCCGGACTGTGCTGAAAGACAGCAAACCATTGCTCAGCGAGAGCCGGGATGGAGTCGAATCCAGTAACGAGAGCGAGCCGCACAAAGCTCAGATTGGAAAGAGGAAGCGCGATAAGCTTGCAAACAGACCGACCAAAAGAAGGCGGTTGTCGAAGGGTGGAGAGTCAGATCTTGAACAGGAACACGATCTCAGCAAGAGGGAGCAAGTGCGCAAAGCTGGAAGACGGGTCGTGGGTGAGAAGTCGGATGCGAGCAAGAAGAGAAAGCGAGCACACTCGGTCGAAAGCGAAGCAGCGCAATCTGATGTCGACCCGACTCCTGCCAAGAAAAAGCGTGCTCGTCCTCAAAAAGGCGAGGCTGCCAGACCAAAGGTTGGCCGGCGAACGGAAGGGCAAGGCGAGAGCAATACGGGCGGTAATAAGGGCAAAGCGAAGAGTGCATCTTCTGTTGTGTCTCGCTATGGCCCAGCTGGGAACGACAAGCTCTATGTTTCTGATCCTGATGCTTTTGGAGTCGGTCATGCCGCGTTGAAGAAGAAGCCGGCGCCTGCTGCAAAGCCGAGAGCACCACCTGCAAAGAAAGCAAAGGCAGCATCCCAAACCGACATGAATGAAGTCGAGGACGCGTCTGGAGACTCCGACGCAGAAGCTGCGATCGAGCCAGCATTCCCGCGCAATCCCTATATTGCTTTAGAGACTGCTTCCAGCCCTGCCGACAGTGCAAAAGTGTTCGAGATTGCTGGCCCGAGCGTTTTCAAGCTGCAAACTGCTGGCAAACGACCGCCAATGACCGTACCGGCGCCGCAAATGTCAACATTCGCGGACGCGCCGCAGGTTATTCACGCGCCAACGCCACAAAGACCCCACACTGGCACAATGCTACAAAGCATCACGCAGGGAGTCGCAGCTGTGAATACGCCAAAGAAGGACTCTACAGTACCGGAGCCGATCATGCCCAAAGATCAGAGCAACGACACGCCCTCACGGGTGACGAATCGTGGTGATGAGACGCTGGGGTGCCCTCTGCCCAGCAAGCTTGACTCCGAAAAATGTGGCAAGCTGACTCACGGCCCTAACAGGTGGAGGAGCATGCAGGACCACATCAGACGCGTTCATCCGGAGCACTACAGCCCTGCCCAACGCGCTACCGAGGAGAACATCCAGCGGATGTTTGAGTCGCCCGCTAAGACTGACGAGGCAGGAGGCGCTGGCGTAGTGGAAAAGAACGCACAGCAGTCCACGCCGACCAAGGCTTCGGCAACAAAGAGGAGCAGCAGCAGTAGCATGAAGCCGGCAAGGCAGCCTCTGCAGAGCAATCATGATGGACAACGTCTATTGAGCAAGACGGAAGCTGAGGGCGGCAAGTCAGAGGCTCCTATCATAATACTGGACGACCCTCCAGTTGAGAAGCAGCAGGCACAGCATCGCGCTCCCGTTGCACAGATGTCAGTCACCCAAAATGACGGAGGACATCAACACACGGCGCATAAATCAGGCGCTGGCCAGCCTACCGAGCGCCCACCAACTGCTTTTTCACAGTACGAAAATGCTCTGGGGCACATCCTCCAACAGAGAGGACAGCGGTTGCATGGTGGAGAGGTGGTCTCATCGCCTTATTTTTCACAGCCATCCACAGACATGCCTGCACCGACGAGTAGAACTGGACGACCGCCATCGCGAGCGTTGCCAGTGCCTCGTATGTCATCTCAAGCGAGAGGCCACAATCGTAGTCCGAGTGCGGGACGTCAGCATCAGACTCAAGCGCCGCCAGCGTATCCGCCCATTCCGCCGGCGCAACATCTCCATCATGTGTCAGCGACCACGGTATTCAACGACCGGCCATTTTCACGAGCTGACGCGTCCGAATTGCCGCCAGTGCTCCCGGGAAAAGGAACTGGCCAGGCTTACGAGGCATTGGTCGACTTTGAGCGACTGATTCAGCGCGACAGCGCAAGTCTGCTGCAGAATCAACCACAGATGCACGCCCAAGTCTTTCAAGCGTCTTCTCCTCCCAACGGCGCCAGCAACAGGCCTTCAGCTCGAGCAGACCCAGCACTCGGGGCGGCCTTTCCGCCAATGAGGAGAGAAAGTCCGAGTGAGACGTCGAATATGTCCTCTCCAAAGATTCATCGGCACAGCCTGTCCATCGGCACGAAGATCACTCCTCCTTCGCCGCACAATTCCGTGGCCCGTTCGAGGCACCCCTCATCGACTGATGCATCGCATCCGGGGGTGATGCGAACAGGCCAGCATAGCAGCCCGAGCTCGAGCATGCGACCTCCTGGCATGACACCAACACAGTTTGCGCAACATCAGAGCATGCACTGGAGTCAACAAGGACCACCTCATCCGCTACATTTATCACCATCCAGACATGGCTTCATTGGCCCACCGGTTGCGGCACCGCTTCTGAGCCCACGAGTGCATTACACGCAGCAGCCGCAGCCGCAGCCGAGTCTTCGTCGCCCGGCCTACCACAGCTTCCCACCTTACGCGCCGGGACCGCGGCAGGACTCTGTTCACGCGGATCTGGGCCGACCTCTGTGGGATCCTCGGGGTGTTATCAATGAACCGAGTCGGCTGCTGGAGGTCGCGAGACAGGCGTCTTTCACTGATCATCCGCAGGGCTGTGGATGTGAAGAGTGCAGACCGGGAATGGCATGGAGGCCGTAGAACGGAACGATGTTGTTTGACGGGTGTCATGATCGAGGAGTGACTAGATGGGAGAAGACTGTCGCTGGCGATGAACGGAGCCTTGCTTGGATGTGTTCTAGCAGAGCAGAGTAGAACACAAGAGTCGTACGCAGCAAGCATGATTGATTGACTGGTTGGAAGTGTAGTGGATCACGGGTTGCTGGCGATGACTGGATTGTGTTCCATCATTATTGCAGATTGATGCCAAGTAGATGTCTTCTTTCCCTGCGCGAGGTACTTGATCTGCTCCCATTACGGCAAGCATTCAACACATTGTCCTGCGTGGAAGTCGCGTCGAATTGTTTGTTTGTTTGTTGTTGTTGTTGTTGTTGTTGTAGTTCTCCTCCTTTTCATCTTCTATACTATAGTTCTATGCTTCTGCTGCCCGCTATCCACCAACTATACATCCTTTTCCTACAAACGGGATACTATTGCTGGCTAGAGTAGAAGAAGGAAAGGAAGGAAAGGGACTAAGTGTTACAGGAGTGGAGTGAAGTGTTCTGGACGGATTGTCGGTTAGATGTTCTAAGGTATACTTGATTTTATTTTTCTTTCTTTCTTTTCGATACTGTCTATCACGTGGAGAGAGGCAGATAGATATAGCAGAAGAAGAAGAAGAAGAAGAAGAAGAAGAAGAAGAAGAAGAAGAAGAAGAAGAAGAAGCGAGTCTGCAAGTGTGATCTGTTAAAGAAGTCATGACACTGTTTTACTCCATCTAATATCTTGCTGCTATGGTATGTATCGTGTAAAATCGTGACGCTCATTAGACTTGCTTGCCCATTGTCCAAAATCTTTTGCATGGTGTGTTCACATCAATCGATACATCAATCAATCGATCAATCGATCATGAGCAAGCGGCATGAGCGGCTTGAGCGTGGGCGGGCGGGCATATCCGTCCATCTGTCCCTCTGTTCGACATCTCTCTTCTTTGTCCGCTCCTCTTCCATACACTTTCAGTTTCAGTTTCAGTTTCATCAGCCGTCTCACTCCATGCACGATTCATGTATGTGTGTATGCATGTATGCATACCAGTGACATCAGTGAGTGGTGAGTGATGCAATGCATCCTCCTCCTAGTCAGCGAGAATGGCGTTTTCGTTTTCTTAGTGGCGCCGCGGAGGGATTCTGTCCATGACAGCCGAACCGAGACAAGCAGATGGTCCGTTCCCGATCGGCTTTCTTTTTGTTCTTGAAAAGTGTCTTTGGATGGATGGGTTGTCTCAGACATGAGAACGTCACATCATTGGAGGGAAGGAGGACAGGCCAGAGTCGATTCGGGTAAGAGTCTAGACTAGACCATGTCGTAGAGTTGGCTGGCTGGCTGGCTGGGCGTCTGTCATGCTTGCCGTGAGTTGGTAATGGAGTCAAGGGCTTGTCTCTTGCGATCACGGAGGTCGCATCCGTGCGGCGCAGTACAGCGATTTCGTAGCTTCTCGGTAGTAGAGTAGTAGTAGTGATAGACGACGTCGTCTCAAACCACAACATCCTGATGCAGCACCGGCTGCCCGGTCACAGAAATGGTTTCCTCCGCCTCGACCTTTTTCGCCAGCGGATCAAACGTCGCCTCCTCCAGCTCTGGATGCTC
Source organism: Septoria petroselini (assembly GCA_022559915.2). Taxonomy (NCBI): domain Eukaryota; kingdom Fungi; phylum Ascomycota; class Dothideomycetes; order Mycosphaerellales; family Mycosphaerellaceae; genus Septoria; species Septoria petroselini. The sequence goes on from JAFJTQ020000046.1 coordinate 149,103, forward strand.
GACCCTCAACCCGCCATCCTCCTGATCCGCCGCCGCGACCGAGACGGTAGGGTTGCTGACGGGGAAATCCTTTTCCTCATACACCGTCCACGTGCCCTTGAGATGCAGTTTTGTCTGCGCGTCCTTGAAGCGTTGCGCGGATTGCTTTTGAATCCAGGCGGACGCGTTGGCGGTGTAGGTTGGGCGGAGGGTCATGGTTGTGAGGACTATGACGGCGATGAGGATGAGGGCGAGGAGGGGCGCGAGGCCGCGTTTGCCGCGGATGGGGCTGCGCGAGCGGCGGGGGGACCAGGAGGTAGGGCGGTGCGATGACTTTTCTTGAGACAGGAGGCCAGGGCTGCTGGGGGTTGATGGGGGTGGGGACCAGGCCATTGCTGCGGTGGTCTTTGTTCTTCTTCTTGTTCTTCTTCTCTTCTTCTTCTTCTCTTCTTCTTCTTCTCTTCTTCCTCTTCTTCTCGAAGCTGTAGAGGGCAGTAAAGCAGTTGACGATCGAGCTGTAGCTACAGCTTGAGTAAGATAGTGCTACAGCAGTAGTCCCAAGTCAATAGATATTCCAACAAGCCTCCGCTCCTCGGACAGACTTGCACCGCTCCTCGGACAGACTTGCATCATGACCTTATAATACCACCACCAACAAGCCTGCTTCCATTGGCCTGTTCGGCATACTCCATCATTTCTCCATCATTTCTCCAGATTATCGTGTCCATTTTGGCTTGCACCGACCGAGACCAGCGTCATGCAAAGCCACCAACAAGCTGCCCTCCGAGCCGCTCTCATCATCACTGGCTCGGTCGGTGGCAGCCTCGGTTGCGCAGCTGAGATTTGCATTTTGTAGGTCGTGCAGTAGAAAACTCTAATTACTGCTGCTGCTGCCCGCAGGCGGGAACTAGCGCGAGTCTCGGCATCTTGCGATGATCTCGGCCACGGCACCACGAAGAAGGAGGAGAAGAAGGAGAAGAAGAAGAAGCACCAGAAGCTCTCCGTCGCGTGCGCCTCGTCTACGCCTGCCAAAAACGCCTCGCTGGGACATGCCGTCCTTTCCCCGCAAGGAAGTGTTCGCTGTGGATCTTTGGGGCGGTCGAGACGACCGCCATCTTTTTAATGCATCATGATTAAGCTCGCAGAGGACCGCTTTGGCATGGTTAAGCATAAACTTGCAAATCGAGCTGGTGGGGGTTGGCGATTTCGAAGGAACATGTCTTTGTTGTGGAGTGTTGATTTTTGCTTGAGGATCGGAAGAGGTGAAGCAAGCACAGAAGATACATTTCATTACATTGAACACGGCCGTGATGCTCTGACAAGCGCTATGAAGTCGTCTTTTCTTCACTCTGGGCTGTTGTGGCTTTGAGCGAGGGCTTCTCTGGCAAAAAACACGAGTACAGCCATGCGGTGAACTTGATCGCGCTGTCGTCGACGACAATGGTCATGATCTCGGCCACCCACATGGTCAGTGGCAGCAAGATGAATTGCACGAGAACAAAGCTCAGTTCCAAACCCTTGGGACCCCACTTTGGTAGAGGGAAGCGGCCGACCCACCACGGCATGAGGAGGATGTGGTGGCCGGGGATGGTCCAGCCAACTGCACAGTAGAGTCTGTCTCCCAGAATCCAGAGGACGGGTCCGTGCATGAGGTAGAGCATGAAGGAGATGCGTCCGAGATGTTGGCAGAAGCGAGTCTCGAAGAAGCGCTTGGCCCACGGGATGTGAGGGACAGAGGCTACGAGGAAGACCGCGGCCCAGAACAGGTAGAACCAGCGGAAATCAAACACGGCCTGGGGCTTGAAGTAGGCCAGATAATACCACCCCGGGCTCTTCTTGAGCAGGTTGACGTCGATGGAGTGCGAGGGAATGCCTCCGAGCAAGATTGCGACAATGAACAACGTGTAGAAGATCTTGGTCTTGTAGGGCTCCAGCGCCTTCATCCAGCGCGGGAGCGTGCCTTCGGCAGCGCGCATCTCCAGATCGCAAATCATCATGCCGCCAACGAACATGGCAAAGTAGGATCCATCCACAATGTACATCATGTAGTACCACAGACCCGCCAGACACCACAGCCTCCCATCGCGTGTCATCCGGGAGATGGCCATGCAGGTGGTGTAGACCAGGATGGACCCCTTGAATTCGACGGGGATGGTCCAGATGTGAGGGTGGTAGTCGTTGATGACGCGGTTGCCGGTGTCGAAGATGAAGAACATGTTCTTGCAGTCGCAGTACCACTTCCACACCTCGTCCTTGAACGACTTTTGCGGCTCGAAGCTCATGTGGATGCCGAAGAAGTGTGGTGTGCACATGACCATGAACGACACGGCAATGATGGGCAGGTACAGACGGAGCCATCGCTTGAAGAGAGAGGCGGCCACGTTGTCTCCCAGCAGGACGTACTCGCCTTGCCTCATCAGCTGCAGTGGTTTGACAGAGAGGACGTATCCGGAGAGGACCAGGAAGCACGAGACGGAAAAGTGGCCGCCCGAGAAAAAGGTCCTGATGAAGGGAAAGGCGGCCAAGTAGTACTTGCCGTCGTAGCCAAATGTGTTTTCGAGCGCGGGCGAGCCATCGTAAAAGGCGTGTGCCCAGAGCTGGTTGTGCAGACAGTACACCATCAGGGCCGCGAAGCCTCGTATCCCGTCCAGATATGCCGTCTTCCTCAACTTTCGGTGGCCCGCATTTTGCTTGGGCAGAAACGACGGCCGGAACATGGAGGCCAGCGGCGCGAGGATGCCCACCAGGGGCGCGACAGCAGCGGCCGCGGGAGCAATGGCCTTTTGCGCTGGGGCGAGCACCTTTGCAATGGGCGCCAGCACTCGCGAGGCTTGCGCTCTGGCGACCTGCACGTGGGGATCGATGCGGTCGTAGTATTCTCCCGCTCGCGCGCTCGCCTGGGCTGCCAGATCGTGCAGGCGGATCACATTGTCGCCGCCTCGCTGTTGTCGCTGTTCTTCCTGCTGCTGCTGCTGCTGCTGCTGCCGCAGCTCGTCCTCCTGGGCCAGGAGGTTTAAGCGCACCGGCTCCAAGTCCCCTGCTTCGAGCTGCGCTTCCTTCATCCTGGCGATTTCTCTGCCGTTGTCGTGAAAGCCCATCCAGACGGCGGGTGTGCGAGGTGTGTGGCGGCGGCAGGCAGAGAGTGACAATGATCACCGTGTACGAGGAGAGGAGGGAAGAATGAATGCACGACTCGCGGACACATCCAGCATGTGACAGACGCCCACAAATGTCTAGACTAGCTAGGAGTAGAATGAAATAGAACTACTGGGGTGTCGCGTCAGAGGCTCGGCGATGGCAAAGACCGCAGCTCTCTCTCTCACAAGTCACAACTGGTTAGTGGCGGAAGACCACTTCGGGCAGAGGCGAAAGTCAATTTGGGCCAACCGCACAATGCAAGTCGGGAGACGGACAGCCGGGCCTCGGTGCGGCTAGGAGGTCAACAAGAATGGGACGCTTTGTTCCTGAATCCTGCGCGAGGTCGTTTGTTATCATCTCCTAGAACTACCTGAAAGCCGGACGAGAGTGACTAGCCAAGTGCGGGGATACTCATATCATCCCTGCAACATGCATGGCAGGTCATTTGTTGCAGCAGCAGCAAACGAGGCCGCCAGTAGGAAGTAGTACTGTAGCACTCGACACAAGTAACAACACAAACCAAGACATTGGCTGGCTGGTAGCCATCATCAAAGCACTGATGACAAGCGTTGGCAGTGAGTGGGTTGGTCCAGCTCGACTCCTGCCGAGTTACCGCTGCCGATGAGACATTGGATAAAATTACCCCGGACATTAGCCCGTCCTATTTGTCGCTGTCGTCTGATTACACAAAGACAGGATCCAGAGTAGTCCTTGGATAGAACTAGTAGGATGTAGAGACACGCTCGCCAATGTGTGCATATCATGCGGTGCTCGTACAACACCGGTCGACGGCAGCTGCAGACTGAGAGCAACAACAAGCATGTGAGAGCGGCATATAGAGGTGCAGATCGTGCAGTAGCTTGCAGCCAGCGCGCGTGCAGCACTGCTCAATGGGGATTTGCAGCTCCCAGAAAAGCCTCTGCAGGGAGCCTCGGTCTCGTCTCTCTTCTCTCTGCATCTAGTCTCATGGCGGACATGCTTCCTGCATACTGCTGCTCATACGAACAACGTGGACATTCGGTGGACATGTAGACATTCGGTAGAAGTGTACAAGTAGTGGTGAGAGAGATGAGGAAGGAGAGAGAGAGGAGAGAGGAGAGATGAAAGATGAGAGAGAGATGAGAGAGGAGAGATTCATGGTCGAGGCATGCGGGTTGGTGGCTGTCAATGCAGCGGCGAGCCAATCAGGCGACGTTGAGGCCGCAGAGCCAGAGATGAATTTAGACTCTGCGCCGGTTCGTGCACCAGTTCTCTTTTATTATCATCCTTCTCCAATCTGGCCTTTCGTCAATCACATGGGACAAGCAAGCCGCCACCATTGACTTTTCCTCTTCTCTTCCTCCTTCTCCCTTTAATTCCTGAGCACTCATGCGAGTGCCGTTGCACCTGCCAGAGTTGCCCATGTTCGGAGGCCAAGCACGCGCTCGATCGTGGTCGTCGAGTCGCACTCCCGCCGAAAAGCCCGACGCGACGCTCGACAAGATGAAGGTCGCGCCCAGGTCATACAACCCCAAGGACTACCTGCAGTCCATTCCGCAGATTGGCATGCCCAAGCAGCTGCAGCGCACCATCCCCGCCCTGCTCGCCCTGTGTCTGCTCGTCTTCTTCCTCTCGGGATCCCACACGAGCTTCGCGCCAGGCTTCTTCGAGTCGCGGCCGAAGCACTTTCCGCGCAAGATCTGGCAGACGTGGAAGGTCGACCCGCTGAAGTTTGAGGAGCGCGACCACAATGTCGCCCAGTCGTGGATCGCAAAGAACCCCGACTACCGCTACGAGGTGCTCACCGATCTCAACGACATGGCCTACGTCGAGACCCACTTTGGCCCCGACGGCCTGAACCGCGAGGACATTGTGTACGTCTACCGCGAGCTCACCGCGCGCATCATCAAGGCCGACTTGCTGCGCTACATGATCATGTACATCGAGGGCGGCGTGTACACCGACATTGACGTCGAGGCTCTGCGACCCATTAGCAACTTTATCCCCCCGCGATGGCAGGAAAAGGACGTGGACATGGTCGTCGGCGTCGAGATTGACCAGCCCGAGTTTGCGCTGCACCCCGTGCTCGGCACGAAATGCAAGTCGTTCTGCCAGTGGACCTTCATGTGCAAGCCCAAGCTGCCCGTCATGCTGAAGCTCATTGAGAACATCATCGTCTGGCTGCGCAGCGTGGCCGTGCAGCAGGGCGTGCCCATCTCGCAGGTCAAGCTCGACTTTGACCAGGTCATTAGCGGCACCGGTCCGTCCGCCTTTACGAATGCCATCCTCGACGACATTGAGCAGCGCACCGGCGAAAAGGTCACCTGGGACCAGTTCCACGACCTGACCGAGTCCACCCTGGTCGGCGGCGTGCTCGTCTTGACCGTCGAGGCCTTTGCCGCCGGCCAAGGCCACTCCGACTCTGGCACCCACGAGACGAAGCAGGCGCTCGTCAAGCACCACTACCACGCCTCGGGCTGGCCCACCACCCATCCGCGATTCAACCACCCCATCTTTGGCGAAGTCGAAAAGTGCAACTGGAACCACGACTGCGTCAAGAAGTGGGACGAGGACACGGCCGCCTTTGAGGCCCTCTCGCCGGAAGAAAAGATCAAGCAGGTCGCGCTCAAAGAAGCCGACGACAAACGCAAAGCAGAAGAGGAGGAGCGGCGAAAAGTCGAAGCCGAAGAGCGCAAGAAAAAGGGCCTGCCGGAGCTCAAGTACGACGACAACGGCAAAGTCATCCTGCCCGACGAACCAGCAAAAAAGGACGGTGACAAGAAGGAGCCTGCGCCAGATCTGCACAGAAGATGAAAGATGACCAGATAATAATGAATTGATATTTCGATAGAAAAAGAGACCCCAGCATTTGGCTCATGCGCGTACGGACGGCTTCAAACGGTGGGTGGTGTTTTCGGGGGGTGGAAGCGATCGATTGATGATGACGGTGTCTGGTTTTGTCATATACGATCCGATCTGGCGATGAATAGTCGTCTTGGGCATTTTGCTTGTCTGCCTGCTTGTCCGCCTGCTTGCTTGCTTGCTGCTTGCTTGCTTGCATTTGAGGGTCCCGTCCATAGCGTGTCCGTCCTGCCTTGCGTTCGTCCGTCCGAGAGTTCTTCAAGAAGAACAAAGAAGAGTGAGAGAAGAAAGGAAGGGAAAGAAGGAAAGAAAAGGAAAGAAAAGGAAAGGAAAGGAAAGAAAAGAAAAGGAACGCGAACGGACGGGACAAGAGGACAGAGGACGGAATCTGTGACACCATTGTACAAAGTTGAGTTTTTGGGCAAGGTTGAAGTTGTCGAGTCGAAGAACTAGGTTGGGTAGGAGGAGCCTAGAATACTACTTACTTACTCATGAGCTTCTTTCTCTCTCGATTAGTTTTCCTCTGATTCTTTCTATCCTCTGCGTGTGTCTTGTAGTATCTAGAGTTGAGAAGTAGAAGATGCGATGCGAATGGCAATGGAACGAATGATCATCAGACAGTCATGTGCATGCACTGAAACTAGTCGATGGTTGTGATGTACTTTGAACAAACAGATGCGTTGTACACGAATCCTTGTTGCACTTTCGCCTCTTTTGGCATTGTACGTGGACGTCTCTACTATGCATGTTTGTTAGACTACATGAGGTACTCGATACAGCCAGTCGTCCATTCCATTCGATTTTAATTCCATCTCATCTCAGCAAAGCACCGCCAAACAAAAACTCCACTGTCCATGCCTCCCTCGCCTCGCCTCATAATAATGCAGATCAAGGCCCAACATTAAACTTCATCTTAATCCCCATGGCCGCCAACTCGACATCCAAATACTTGAGCACACCCGGCACAGCCACGACGGTAACGTCGTCCCCACCGCACCACTTTTCCCCTTTGCGGTCCTGCCAGCACAAACTCTTCGAATCGGTCGGGAGAGCCCGTCTCGAACACTGCCGACAGCGCACTCGGCCGCCTTCTCTCCGATTTCGCGTCGTCGTCAAATATCCCGAGGACGGCTGCACGGACAAGAAACTGCCGCAGGCTTTGCAAATGTGCGCTCTCGTGTAATCACTACAATTCATCAGGCGGTCTTGCAGGAGAAACGACGTGCCGTGGGCAATGAGCGCGTCGCGTTCCATTTCGCCGACGCGGATGCCTCCGCCCTTGGCTCGGCCCTTGATCGGCTGCCCGGTCAGAGGCGTGACGGGCCCGGTGGTGCGGACTTGGAATTTGTCGTTGACCATGTGGCGCAGACGTTGGTAGTAGACGACTCCAATGTAAATGTCTGCGGCGAGTTCCTCGCCCGTGATGCCAGAGTACATGGGCTCGTTGCCGTAGTAGTTGTATCCCGCGCGTTTGAGCTGGTGGCCAAAGTACTCGACGGCGGTTTCGCCTTCCTTGTCTTTGAACTTGAACGGCGTCGAGTCCTGCGCGAGACCGTGCAGGGCGCCGCTTTTGCCCGCGAGGGACTCGACGAACATGCCGATTGTCATGCGCGAGGGGAAGGCGTGCGGGTTGATGATTACGTCGGGCTGCATGCCGGATTCTGAAAAGGGCATGTCGATGGTCGGCCACTTTTGGGACATGACACCTTTTTGCCCGTGGCGGGAGGAGAATTTGTCGCCGATGACGGGAGAGCGAGGGATGCGGAGGCGGATGCTGATGGCTTGGAAGGGTTCGTTGTTGCCGCTTTCGTTGCCGATGATCTTCACTTCTTCAATGTAGGCCTCTTCGGCGTCCTTGTAGCGGTGGATGTGGGTGACGCCGTCCTTGTTCTCGTACTCGCCGGTGTGGGGGTCCTTGACGACGCTGTAGTGTGCTGCAATCGCGTCGCCCTCTCGCACCTTCATGCCCACTGCAGGCAGACCGTCGTCGTCCAGTGTTGCGCGCCATTGTGCTTTGATCAGTCCCAGAGGAGCGAAACCAAACACCGACGTGACCTGCGCTCCTCGGCGCGATTTGTCTTCGTTGAGATCAATCTTCTTTGCTTTGTAGATGGTTCCATGGCCGAAGCCACGCTCGTGTGCATTCTTGTTCAGAATCATGGCGTCGTCCATGTCGTATCCAGTGTAGGAAATGACGGCGACCACGGCGTTGGTGCCGTTGGGGAAGTTGTCCAAGCCATATTCGTTGTGCTTGGGCGTTCGCACAACCGGCGTTTGGCCAGTCTGCAGGCGATACGACTTGTTGTCCGTGCGGTACTTGAGCGCAGTACCAGGCGTACCCATGGTTTGCTTACCCATTTGACACTGTAGTTTACGGTCAGTAAGTAGACTATCTGCATCTGAATCGTGCATCTCACCTGATACATGTTTCTAGGCGATTGGTTGAAGTTTGAAAAAGGTGTCTGGTTTGCGACAATCGAGAGGATATTCGTCACATCAAACTCGACGTGTGTTGAGTCTCCGGAGGCGATTTCTGGCTCCGTGCACGCGATGCTCATGTAAGGCTGCTCGAAAGGCCCAACGTGATCCAGCTTTTCCAGAGGGAGGTATTTGACAGGTCGGAGCATTCGTGCCGCCTCGGAGAACATGTACACACCCGGGTATTGACCTCCTGTACTTAGCGGAACATAGCCGATTTCGAGGTCCAGGGGCACGTTGTTCGTGCCTTCGACTTTCCAGTATCGCAACGTGTCGTGGATGGTCTTTGCTTGTTTCGGCGAACAGTAGCCCAGTATGCGCCCATTCAGCTGTACCGAGACACTGTCGTTGATTGAAGCTTCTGATGTCGGCGCGACACCGAGTCGTGCAATCAAGCCAGGAATGTGCGAAGCATCTGCGCTTGACGTCGCAATCTTGCACTTGTGCGCCAAGTGATTCAGCAGACCACAGGGCGATCCATCAGGAGTGTGCACTGGACATAGGAAGCCCCAGCTTTCCGGCAACAGTTTACGCACGGTAGTCGTCTTGAGTTGTGCGAAGAAGCTTCCTCTATGCACCATGCGGAAATGGCTGATGAAGCGGTAAAAGTTGATCTTTTCTGCAACTACCGTGAATCCACTCACTTGCTGCAGATCCAGACCGGAAGGACTGACCAGGTTTCCGGTGGCCATGAAGTAGTCCAGTCCTTGTCCCAAGTTTTCATTCGTCTTGCGTAGTACTTTGTTCATAAAGTCTCTGTCAAACTCTTTGCTGGTAAAGGACGGCCACGAGTTCTGCATACTCCACATGCGCAGTTGAGTCGACACGCCTGTCGTCAGCCACTCTTCGATGCGCTCCTTGACGATCATGCCGTACAGGAAGCCCGGCAGCAGAATCTCCTGGTTCTGCACCGCGTCAGGGTTGTCGACGGCACATTCACCCTCGACAAGTGCGTACAGCTTCCGCGTCATGAAGAGCATCATCCTGAACTTGTCCATGTCGTTCTCCTCGCTCACATTGTACGAGCCCAGATGTGGAAGCACAATGCGTCTCAGCAGCTCTGTGCCCACGTCTTCGTCCGAGAGATCCGCGGGAACGCCCAAGACTGGCCGGAACTTTTCTCCCAGGTATGCTCTGCAGCTTGCTTTTGTGTGCATGTTGTACACCTTGAATGTTCGCAGCAAAAGCTCCACGCGATCAATCACAAACTGCTTGGCGTCCATGTCTTTGCCTCCAGCAGGACCTACAATGCCCTCGAAGATCTCGCGATCATTCGTCTCTGCCAACGCCTTCATGACCATGACAGCCGGGATGAGGTATTCGTTCTTCCTCCACGAGAACCGGAAGGTCAAAGCGCCATCATTCAGATAATGCAGCACGTTGGTCTGCGACGTCTGGTCCGGCCGCACCGAGCGTATCTGCACACCGAATTGCGAGTATGTTGCGCCTCGGTTCTTGAACGACGGACGTATAATGGCCATGGGGTAATTCCTCCTGTTGACAATCAACATCCGGATCAGCTTCTCAATGCCGTTCACGATGAAGTAGCCCCCCAACTCCTCCGTCTCTTCCCGCTTGTTGACCAGCTCTTTCGGCGACAGCCCCTCCAAGTGACATCGGTTCGATCGCAACATGATGGGCAGCGTGCCAAAGTCGCGCACGGATTCCTTCCACGGGCCATCGTTGACCCGGTACTCCAGTCGGCCTCGAAACCGTCCGCGGTAGGTCGCGTGTCGCTCTCTGCACTCGACGGGCAGGATCTCGCGCTTCGTCGTTTCGATTTTGTTGCTCGGCGGGAGTTGGGGCTTGTCGAGGAAGACGCTGGCGATTCGCATCTGCAGTCGGTTCTTGGGCCCATCGTCGCGCGGGTTGCCGTCGAGAAAAGTTTTGGTGCCAATGTCTTGCAGGCCATGTTCCAGCTGGCCGGTGAAGATGGCGTTGAACGAGTCGACGTGCGGGCGTACCGTCTCCTGCAGCGCTGGGTACGCGCTCTTGTCGGCGGGCGGATTCCTGAACAGCGCCTCTCTCTTCAATGTTGCATATTCTTCCGACCATTGGCTGCGAGCCACGCTATGCTGTGCCATGGTTTGGATGGAAGATGGCGATTCGTCCAACACCGCAGACTGCCGCCTCACACTCCTGCACAGTGACGGGGATGCATTGATCAGAAGCTGTCAATATACAGAATATGGAAGAGTATGTAGAACTTTTAGAAAAGTGAAGCAAGCACGGACGGCACAAAAGCTCCATCCAGCGCCGACGCCGGCTCGCCTAGCGCGGGATGACCCACAATCCCTGCTTGCCGAGCAAAACGAGGGCCACCTCGAAGCGGCAGCAAGTGGCAGCAAGATTCAAGAAAGGTGGGCTGTTGCTGTTGTGTGCGAAAGAGAGAGAGAGAGGGAGAGAGAGACTTCTGCCTGTTGACGAGTATTTGATTATTCTGATTTCTTCTTCCATCGCCTCTTCTGCCCTCCCACAGCCAGCTCGTGCACAGCTCGCTCTGCAGGACGGACAGCGCCGCCGCCACCACCTGACTGCCTACCTACTTACGACTACTGTTGTCCTCACACTTGTTGATGAACACTACAGAATTGTATGATTATCTGCTGCTCGTCATCACCTTCATCATCATCACCATCCACAAACGTCCCAACACTGGTTGCACGTGCACATGCAGTGGACGACTGCCACATCCACACTTGTGCCCGCCGCCGCCGCCGCCTAACCTTCTCACCTTATTCTAGCCCGACGGTCCACCCCGCTTCTTTCGAATTCTCTCGTCCACTCAAGACCACGGTTCCTTGTCTTGCGATCGGCCTGTCTGCCCATCCACTCTTTTACTACTGGCCCAACTCTCTCGCACCGGACGGACCCTAAGGCGAAAGCGCCAGCCAGATTTTGCCCCCTTCGCCCCCAGCCCAGCGCCGCCGCCAAAGCAGTTTTCCCCCAGCTCCCGAAGACAAGCCCAGTATGGTGGGCATCTTCAAGCGCATCTATGATTGGCTGCTCAGCCTGTTCTGGTATGTCTTCTTCCCTCTTTGCCCCAATACTCCGCGAGGCGGTGCCTTGCAGCATGAGATGTACACCGCTTCCACCTCGAATCTGCACCGACGACGACATGACCGCCCTCAGCCGTATACCGTGCAGATGAGGATGGTAGCTGACTTGAATCCAGGGCCACCGAAATGGACATCACCATGATCGGACTACAGAACGCCGGCAAAACATCGTTGCTGAGGGTCCTGGCGGTGAGCGCTCCTCCTCGACGGTGATGTTTCGCAAATCTAGTTCCGGCTGACGCTGTGTTACAGGGCGGCGAGTTTACGATCGAGTATGTGCGACCGCTAAGCCGAGCAGCCGGCAGGACCAGCTGGATTGACTACTGACGCCGCGCAACAGCTCCATACCGACAGTCGGCTTCAACATGAAGCGAGTACAGAAGGGCCACGTCACGTTGAAATGGTATGTGTGTTGCTTTTTTTTTTGGTTGTTTCCTTTTTTTTCTGTCACGGCTTGCGAGATTGCGGGCTGACGACGGAGCGCAGTTGGGATCTGGGTGGCCAGCCGAGATTTCGATCGATGTGGGAGCGGTACTGTCGAGGGGTGAATGCGATTGTGTAAGTCGAGCGCGCAGAACGGGGCACGATGGTAGTTGTGCAGCTCATCGATTTGGTTTTAGCTTCATCGTCGACTCGGCCGATAAGGAGGCGCTCCCCGTGGCCAAAGAAGAGCTCCATATTCTGCTGGACAAGCCTGCCATGGAAGGCATTCCTCTGCTGGTTCTCGGGAACAAGTCCGACCTGTCGGGCCACGCGACTGTCGATGAGCTGATTGACTCGCTGAACCTCAAGGCAGTGACGCACCGCGAAGTGAGCTGTTATGGCATCAGTGCAAAAGAAGAGACCAACCTGGACGCCGTGCTGCAGTGGCTCATTGCGCGAGCGCAGAAGTAGGCGACCCTACCTTTTCATGTTGACCCACGATACGTTACGGCCGCGATCGAGACGAAGAGGGCAAGAAGTTGTCGACGGGAGAAGATGTCATGGGCCTCATCACTGAATGACTGAACGACGGCACTGGGCACAGTTTTCAGCTTTTCGGCTGTTCGATTCTCGAGATTTTGTTGTTTTGTTGTTTTGTTGTTGTTATTGTTGTTGAGTTTGGTGAGGGTTGTCGGCGTAGAAGGCATAGGACCGCGGCGCAAAGCTGCACGCCAGCAATGGCACTCGAGGCACCAGGACTGACTGCATGCCCCCCGCCCATTGGTATTTCATATGTGTTGTGCGTGTGTGGTGGTGGGAACCGGGACGTCCGTTTCTTTGTCCATTTTCGTTGCGGTAGGGGTGCGTCTGCAATGGGGAAGCATCTGCGGCAGGGACAGGGACGGACAGTGGAGGATTAGGTCTAGGACAGACCGGGTTGTAGGTTCGAAATCATGTGACGAATGAGACATGCGAGACGGCCGGGTGATATCCATGGAGGGCAAGGTCGCATGAGGTAGAATATCTGCAAGTGAAGCTGTCAAGCCATGTGATCAAGTCACGCTGTCAGGCCGTGTTGAAGGCCATGTTGTTGATCTCGTCTGCTCTTCTCATCCGCATCCTCATAGGCAGTGTATAGCTCTTGTGACACATGCACGATTTGCAGCTGTGAGCAGTGCTGGACCGTGGACGCGCTGCTGAAGCGAAGCTCCAGACCAGTAGCAGGACGAGAGAGGAGGAGGAGAAGAAGGAGGAGAAGGAGAAGAAGGAGGAGAAGGAGAATGAGAGCAAGAAGAGGAGGAAGAAGAAGAAGAAGAGGAAGAGGAGGAAGACGAAATTGCGCGCACAAACAGCAAAGCGGTTCGCGTTTTGGCAGCGCAGTCGTGATAGATTTCTCTCGCGTCCAACAAGTTATTAGCCCTCTGGTTGCCAGCGCATCGTGCAGCAGCAGCCAGGCGACTAGCCCGATTGGGGCCCATGTCTTTGCAGCAGAACCAGCAATTCGGCCTCTCTGCCAGCGCATAGGGTACTGTACCAGTTCATAATATAGCGAACACAACAATCGACAGTTGTATGGTGACGGTAGACGGTAGACGGTAGAGAAGTAATAATAACAACAACAACAACAAGTGCCGTCAGCCGTGCTCAGCCACGCGCAGTCAACGTCATCCACCAACTCTCTTGTTTCTCTTTCTCACTTCACTCACTCACCACGACCACCACTACCACCACCATCACCACGATGGAGTCCATTCCGCATCTCGTCCAGCGACAGACGAATACCAACAACACCAACAACGACAATAACAACAACGACAATGACAATGACAATCTCGATAGCCGGTAAGCGTTCTCCACCCCCATCCCTTGGCTTGCTCAGCTAGTTCTAGTAGACACCACCCCGGTCGTCTTGTCTCCATTCCATCCATCCATTCATCATTCCATCATCACATCATCACATCACCCCATTCATTGATTCATCCCTCTTCCCTCATCCACTACTATCTCCATCATCTACACGGCAGCTTACTGACTGACCACCAATGGCCAGGTGCTATAACACCATCTACGGTGTCCGGTGCTACGACAGCGCCTGGGACAGCTGGGTCAGATGGCTCGTTCTCGCCCTGATCATCCTCGCCGCCTTTCTCCTGTTCTTCTCCTTTAGGTAAGCCAGTCATCTCTCTTCTCTCCTCTCCTCTCCTCTCCTCTCCTCTCTCCTCCTCTCCCCGCCACTCGCTTACCCTACTCCCTACAGCTGCATCTCCGCCCGCCGCCGCCGCAAGCTCGGCCACTCTCCCTATCGAGGCACCGGCTGGGCTCTCGGCCGCACACCACCCGGCCACGCCCCCGCGCAATACACTGGCCAGCAACACCAACAGCCCTACTACCAAAACGCGCAGCCCTACTACAACAACAGCAACAATCCCCCGCCCGCCTACACGCCGCCCCCGAACGGCGCATACTACGCGCAGCAGCAGCAGCAGAACTACAATGGGCCGTACGGCAATGATGTTGAGCTGCAGCAGCCGCAGTCGACGTATGGAGGGTACCGAGGGCAAGAAGCTGGCGTGTATGAGCCGCCCAAAGGACCGCCGCCGGTGGTGAGGTAGGCGAAATACGGCCATTCTAGGGATTTTCGCGCGGTGTTTTTCTGCATGGGAGGAATGGGCATTGCGATTGAGCGGGCGTTGTACAGGAATTGACGAAGAATGACAATCAGCAGGATATCAATGTCTGGTCGTAGGAGGTACTTTTGCTGCATTTTCTGCATCTGTCGAACTGTCTAATGCCTACATTGAAATGACGGGACTTTGATATGAGTGTACGATATTGACCCTTTTGAACTCTTGCTAGCACGACCTATCCTATCCGATCCTTGAGCTCAAATCTACGACTCTCTGCGACAAACACGAACTCTAGACTTCTATTTCTACAAAGGTCTATATGTAGACAAGTCCCGCACAAACGTCATATCAGAGCTACGACATGCAGGTGCCCCACTAGTTCTGTTCTGTCTCCTGCAGCTCAATCCATCGATGATTAAGGTGAGGAACACATGTCTCACCTCGGACCATGGTTGATGGCAAGGTTGGATTGGTCAGCACAAAGGAAGATTGTTTGTTGAATTGGCAGTTGTTGCTGGATTTGACTTGTTGACATAATCTTGTTCGCTCCTAAGTGTACTCTTGACTGATATTAGCTGTAGCAAACAGCGGCAGATCTAAAGCAATAGCAGTAGCAATAGAAGGAAGAACTAGAAACATAGCAGTAACCGGACAGAGGGACAGAGGCAATACAGCAGCAAGAGCAGAAACAGAGACAGAGGCAATACAGCAGCAAGAGCAGAAACAGAGACAGAAAACAGTCCAAGAGAAGAGAAAAAGAAGAAATGTCGACTCTCCCAAGCACCATGCGCGCCATCAAGATTACAGACCACCACACGGCCGAAATCCAACAAGTGCCTCTGCCCACACCCAGAGATGATTATGTGCTTGTCAAAGTCAAGACTGTGGCGTTGAATCCGACGGATTGGTGTGTTTTTACATTCTTGTTACTTTCCCAGTTCTTCTAGAGGGAAAGGATGGATGACTGACTCTATGTGATTGAATTAGGAAACATATTGACAAGATTGGCAAAGGCGGCGAGACGGTTGGCGTGGATTTGTGTTTGTTCTTCTCTTTTTCTTTCCTACTTCTCCTCTCTTCCCCCACCTAACTAACACATCCTCCCCTAGGCGGCACAATCATCACCCCGTCCCCCTCCGCCCCATCGTCCTGGACCCCCGGAACCCGCATCGCAGCCTTTGTCCACGGCGGCAATGCCTCGAACCACTCGGATGGCGCATTTGGCGAATACGCCCTCGTCAAAGCCGGCCTGGGCATGCGCGTGCCAGCGACCATGTCGGACGCGGACGCGGCGAGTCTAGGCACGGGCGTCATTACGTGCGGGCAGGCGTTGTATCAGTCTCTTGGGTTGCCTTTGCCTTTGTCTGAAATAAAAAAAGAGGAGGAGGAAGAGAAGAAGAAGAAATGGATTCTGATCTACGGAGCCAGCACAGCAACCGGAACCCTCGCGATCCAATTCGCGCGACTCTCTGGCTTCCGCGTAATAGCTATCTGCTCCCCGCGCAATTTCCACCTGGTCAAGTCCCTCGGCGCAGAAGCTGCATTCGACTATTCTGACCCAGAGGCTTGCTCGGCTAGTGTGCGAAGATATACTTGCAACACGCTGACGCTGGTTCTGGATTGCATTTCTGAGGGCTTGTCGCCTGGGATTTGTGAGAATTGTATATCTTCCTCCTCCTCCTCTGATGATAATGATGGTGAGAAAACAAGCGGAACAATATCCTACCTCCTCAAAGCCCAACACAGCCGACCCGACGTCGTGAATAAGAAAACGCTAGGATACACCATCATGGGCGAGGCGTTTGAGAAAGGTGGAAGGCACGTGGCGGCTTCGAGGGAGGATTTTGAGCATGCGAGGATGTTTTGGGCCGTGGCGGAGAAGTTGATTTGGGAGGGGAAAGTGGTGCCGCATCCGGTGAGGCTGGGCGAGCAGGACGGATTGGAGGGGGTTTGGGGGGAGGGGTTGGATGAGTTGAGGGGCGGGAGGGTTAGCGCGGTCAAGTTGGTGTATAGAGTCAGCGAGTAGCTGGTTGGAGAGGATAATCCGCATAGTTGAGGTGATTGGAAAGAGAGCTGTCCGCAATCGGCCGTGATTCGTGCTTGTGCGTATCCCTCCAATCGCTGCCAGTCGTCGGTATGACCAACACGCTGTCAGTCTACGTTCACTCCACTCCACCACAACACTCGTCCTATCACAAAGCCAGAATCGTCTGCAGTCGATGGTATGTTGTGCTCATGGGTACCGATCCCGGCCCGTTCGTGCAAGTTGAGATTGCGTCTTTACCTTCGAGTCACGGCCTTGATCACCACTCCCACGACCTGACGAGGCTAGAACAGCCTGCCGCATGAATTCCATATTCTTGCAGAGCAGGTCAAACGTCGTCTTGTCTGCGAAAATTTCCGGGACTTTGGTCGCTGTACGCTGGAGTATAACGTCCCGCATCTTTCTCAAGTCCACCTCCTGTTCAAAGGCGAAGAGGCCGATATGTACGAGAGCCGTATTGTCGTTGAGATTGGTGATATGGTAGTCAAAAGTAGCTTCGACACTAGCGACTATCGATGTCATGTGGTACTGTAGAAAGGTAAGGTTAGCCTGCTACTGCTTCACAAAGGCTAGTAATCGGGAGAAGGAGGATACAGACCTTATCGGCTGCAGCGCGAAGCTCGATCAAGTCGAGGCCTTTGACCTCCGCTGTAAAAGATGCATATGGTTTGCTCGAGTGGATAGCTGTGGAAGTATGGGATCGGCTTTCAGAGCCGTGCGAATCGTGTCCCAAAGGATGCACAACTCGCCGCCCTGGAGCAGCAGGCTCCGGAATTTGAGTCCACCCCGCTGGACAGTCATAAAAGTGCCTCAGAATCGCATCGACGACGTCCGAATGCTCGGACAGCTTAATCGTGTTTGTGGTCGATTCGCTGAAACCGCTGGTACATGCTGCATGGAAGTATACGCTGGCAGGGCAGACGACAGCCTTGTGGACTTTGAAGAGCTTCCCGCCCTTGGCTTCGATAGTAAGATCGGACCATTCGCCGGTTTCGTAGAGGCTGAAGGATTTGGAAAGTTAGTGACGGAGTTCGTGGTTACAGTATTGTGATGTGCCAGAATAATGCAGTTGGGGAAAGGGAGATGCAGTACCGCTGAAGTGCCGATTGTGTGCCTGCCATCTCGTCGTGTGTTCTCTTGTTGGCCATGAGTCAATAACAGTTGAAGGGGGCTGGCGGTGTCGATGGCCGGATGAGTTGTGATGCCGCACAGAGAGAGTTTTCGAGAATGTGTTGGAGGTTTGAAAGATGAAGTCGAAGCAAGAGTGAGATGGAAAGTGCACTTTCACTTCCGCTTTTGCACGCTGGGAAAGCGCAACCCAAGTGGACGGGTAAAATTGAGACTGGGCGAGGAAGGCGCGCATCTATATGCACCTTTCACAATGGTGATGAAGTGTTGTCTGTATAATTTCTTCAGTTCTGAGACACGTGTCATGCGAGTAGCCGTCTCTACCTTTCGTAGTGTGGCTGTTGACTACGCTTTCTTTTCTGCCCTTTCTGACGACTGCACATCGTCAAACTTGACGCTACCCTGACTGACGTTGGCGAAGCTCATTGTGGTCGGCGACGCCTTGGCGGCCGGTGCTGTGACTGCCGCTCCTGCCTCGGCGGCGGACTTTGCGTGGATGGCCAGCGGCACGGCTCCCGCTGGGCTGTCTGCGACTTCGTTGACGTCCTGCGTGGTCATGACATCGCTGAGGCGGGCGCCTCTTGAAGAGACGAGGATTGTTGATGGGCCGTGAAAGTGAAGGAAGAGCTGCAAAGGTTAGCTGGAGTCGGACGTAGAAGATGGTTGATTGCCCACCCTATCACCCCAAATGGTCCGCCTTGTCCATGTTCGGACTCTGAACGATGCCTCACTGATGAACCTCCACACGGCGCTTTCCCTCATTGTCCTCCAAAACCGCGAGTCCGGCAGTAATGTGAAAGGATTCGGGATCTGTAGACGGAAGTTGTTCGACTTGAATCGATATGGCAGCGGGGCGTGCTGCATCATGCTGTATGCAACGACATTGCTGGGGTGCACGACGTACTCTTCCCCCGTCTTGAGTGTGATTTGATGGATCAGTCCTTTGCCGGAGAGGGCCAGCAGACCTCGGCCGGTGGCTGTAGTGTTGCCCCAATGGGCCATGCTCATCTTCGCATTCCACCGCGGCTTCAGGCTCAGCGTGTGGCCCGTCCACGCCAACAAGGCATTCCTCCGCGCGATCATCCAGTCGAGCCTGCCGTCCAGATGCACCACCACGAGTGACGTGATGGGGGATTTGGTGCCAATCAAGGCTGTGTAGGGTGTGGTGGAGGAGATCTTTTGGTAGACAAAGGGGATGCCGAGGAGGGCTCGTCGAAAGGGTTCGAGCAGAGAGAGGGAGGAGACGGCATTCTCGGGCTTGCCATTGAAGCCGACGAGGGTCCCTTTGCGCGTGTACAGCGTCTGGGAGGCGGAGATGGAGGCGGAGAGGAGGGAAAAGGGCGTGCCGAGCACTTCGAACCGCGCGTCTGGGGGAGTGTCAGTTGGTTTTTCTTATTCTTCATCGTAAATGAACAGCAATCGAGACATACCAGCAGGAGAAGCTGCCTGTGCTGGCTCCAAGCTCTGCGAGGGCTGAGTGGCCGATGGAGTTGCGCTGATTTGCACCCATCGCTTGCTCGTCTGGCCCGTCAGACGGCTGGCGTGGCGCACCTGTCGACACGCGCGACACGCCGACTCTTGCGCGCTCCTGCGCATCGTGGACGAGAACAACCGTCTCTTCTATGCAAATCACCGCGTACTGTCGGTGGTGTTTCGGGGAGCAAGCTTCACGTCGAAACCAAAGTGTGGCGCTCTCCAGCCACAGCGTGCATCCATGCTTTTAGGCGTCCGACGTCGCTCGGGTCTGTATTCTAGTTCTAGAGAAGGAGCACGCGATTGACCGTGATGATCATCTCATTCTCTGCGACTGATTGTCTTTCTCAGTGAAACCACCGACAGTACTGATCTCAGAGACAGATACCGACAGTACTGATCTCAAGAGACAGATACCGACAGAACTGACCGCAGCAAGAGACAGACTTGGCAATGGGCGGCTGAGGAAGGAGCGACACAGGACGGCAACATGCTCCCCAGCAGGATATGTCTGCGGGCGGCGGCGGCTTCAACACGAAGACCTGCGCTGCCTCTGCACATTCTCGCCTCATGGCACACCAAACGCGTCTTCGCGAGCACGCCGCGTCACCGGAAAGACGATGCCCGAGCACGCGTTGCCGCTACGGTGTCGACGACGACAAAGCAGCCGGTCGAGGAACAGGAAACGAAAGACACGAAAGCCGTGCAGACCGACCCGCTGCTGGCGGAGCAGACCGTGTCCAACAAGGAGCAGCGCAAGGCCGACTGGGCCATCATCCGGGACATGTCCAAGTATCTGTGGCCCAAGAACGACTATGGCACCAAGTTCCGCGTCGGCCTGAGCGTAGGACTGTTGATCTCCGCAAAGGTGGGCCACCTCCCTTCTCATCTCATGCACAGCGTTGATAGAATCATGTAGGTCCTCAATGTGCAAGTGCCGTTTTACTTCAAACACATCATCGACTCCATGAACATTGACTTCGCCGCCGTGGGAGGCACTGCAATGACCGTCGCAGGCGCGTCCATCTTCGCATACGGCGCCACCAGGATCGGCGCCGCCGTCTTTCAGGAATTCCGCAATGCCATCTTCGCCACCGTGTCGCAAAAGGCCATCCGCAAAGTGGCCGGCAATGTCTTTGAGCATCTGCTCAAGCTGGATCTCAACTTCCATCTCGCACGGCAAACGGGTGGACTGACTCGCGCCATTGACAGGGGCACCAAAGGAATCAGCTTCCTGCTCACGAGCATGGTCTTTCACATCATCCCGACCGCACTGGAGATTGGCCTAGTCTCGGGCATCTTGACCTACAACTACGGCTGGAAGTTTGCCGTGCTGACCGTCGGCACCATGGCAGCCTACTCGTGGTTCACCATTGCGACGACTGCCTGGCGGACAAAGTTCCGCAAGCAGGCCAACGCGGCCGACAACAAGGGCGCCACCGTCGCCGTCGACAGCCTGATCAACTACGAAGCCGTCAAGTACTTCAACAACGAGGCGTACGAAGCCAAGCGGTACGATTCCGCGCTCAAGAACTATCAAGACGCCAGCATCAAGGTCGCCACCTCTCTGGCATACCTCAACAGCGGACAGAACCTCATCTTCTCCACGGCCCTGACCGGCATGATGTACATGGGCGCGCAAGGAGTGGCATCCGGCAGTCTCACCATCGGCGACCTGGTCATGATCAACCAGCTCGTCTTCCAGCTCTCGGTCCCTCTCAACTTCCTCGGCAGCGTCTACCGTGAACTGCGCCAATCCCTCCTCGACATGGAGACACTCTTCAACCTGCAAAAGGTCAATGTGGCAATCAAAGAGCCCGCCAACGCGCAGCCCCTCCTCCTCAACAAAGGCGGAGAGATCAAGTTCGAAAACGTCTCCTTTGGCTACCGCCCCGACCGCCCCATCCTCCGCAACCTCAACCTCACCATCCCCGCCGGCAAGAAAATCGCCATCGTCGGCCCCTCTGGCTGCGGCAAATCCACCATCCTCCGCCTCCTCTTCCGCTTTTATGATGTCCAGTCCGGCCGCATCACCATCGACGGCCAAGACATTCGCGACGTGCAAATCGAGTCTCTCCGCAAGAGCATCGGCGTCGTGCCACAAGACACACCCCTCTTCAACGACACCATCGAACACAATATCCGCTACGGCGACATCACAGCCGACTCCTCCGCCGTCGTCGCCGCAGCCAAACGCGCCCGTATCCACGATATCATCGAATCTCTCCCCGACGGCTACAAAACCATGGTCGGCGAGCGCGGCATGATGATCTCCGGCGGCGAAAAGCAACGCCTCGCCATCTCGCGCCTCATCCTCAAAGACCCTCCTTTACTCTTCTTCGACGAAGCGACGAGTGCACTAGACACGCACACTGAAGCGGAGCTGCTACGCAATATCCGCGATATATTGGTGGAAAAGAAGCGCACGAGCGTGTTTATTGCGCATCGGTTGCGGACGATATATGATAGCGATGTGATTATTGTGTTGAAGGAGGGAAGCGTGGCGGAGCAGGGGACGCACGAGAGGTTGGTGGATAGTGGTGGGGTTTATGCTGAGTTGTGGAGTGCGCAGGAAATGGCATTTATTGAGGGTGACGGAGAGGGGGAGGGGAAGGAGAAAGGGAAGGGTAAGAGTGGTGGTGAGAAGAAGTAGATGAGATCGAAAGAGATGTATGGACCCTGCGAGAGACATGCTGTATATGGGATTGAGATCCCTCCATGGCATTCCGTACACGCGATCGCTGATTCTCCATGGCGCGGGACATGCGTGCCGACACACGTTTTCGCTCAACGTGTCGGGACTTGGCATGAACTGGTGAAAAGTTTGTGAATAGGGAATACCTTCAGTGCCTAGGCGGTGCAAGCAAGGAATCTCCTGACGGAGGCAGCGTAGATCAAGGAGGCACCGACCGACCAGGCGCCACGTCGTATTGGTCAATCCAGGAATCCACGGAAAAATCTATGCCTGGACCGCGTAGACATAGGAAAGAGGCGTCCAAATGTCGAGCATCTCTTCCTAAAACGATATTTTCCTTGCTGCAACGAGGATACCGCATGGCGGATCGACGAAGGTGTGGCGTCCGGCACGTTGCCCAGCCCTGCGCCCGTGGCGTAGAATGCTGAGGCGCTGCTGCTGTGTCGTCGTGGTTGGCAGAATATCCATACCCCCTTCTCATCCACCCAAAGCTCACGAGGGCTGCGCGCACACGTCGTGCAGTTGTTCAAACTGGCTAGCTGGTGATATTCTGCCATGGTTCTACTTTGCAGACTCGGCTCCTTACCAAGTCGAACGCGGAAGAGACTGTCCTGCTACTGACTGTCCTTTCCCGCTAAAACTTGTAATGCGTCTCCGTCGTGCCCTGGAATGAGGGTACCTGCTTGATTCGAGAGACTAAAGGCAGTCGAACAAGGCATGTTGTTCCTTCGAGTAGAGGTATGAGGCAAATCTGCTTGCATACCGTGCGAGATCGACGCTTTCGAGGGCACGCGAATACTAGAAGTTGATGATACTCAGATTGTGTACAAGACGAGGCGTGGATGATTGGCGTGGTCAGCATCACTTGATTCCCCAGCGAAGTGATCCGTTGACTGTATGCTGCAAGTCAGGAGGCGCTGCGGTGCTGCTCAGCTGCTCAATTTGGGGTTGGAAGGCCTAGATTGCGTGCATCCGGAAAGAGGCGTCCTGTAAGGAGATGCCGCATGGCGGATGACAACCAAAACTACTGCAGGAACGACCAGGAATGTCTCACTACAGGCACTGATGTCAGTGGCGGCTGTTATGTCTACTCGATCGACGAGCATAGAAAAGCCCTACAGTACTGTATTGACCCAAAAGGGCAAGGATGTGTTAATCTGCATCTGCCATGCCGTATACTCGGAAGCGCTATCTCTTCTATCCGGTCATCGTCCAGGCTACATGCGAGACTATTGTTCTCAGATACCTCGTGGAGTGACTGCACTTGCGTGCAGAATGCGCTAGCATTAGGTAAACGGGCACATCACAAACCGCGATTGCATTTGCTACACAGCACAACGACGTGGCTCCTTTGCAGATTCTGCACGTCGAAATGGGAATCGTACGACTGCGTGAACCATGACCGTCGGACGCACTTGATATTTCAAGCTGGTTTCGACTTTCTTCTGCCTGCTTCGTTCCATCCCATCACTCACACGACTCACCGACACAGACTTGGTCTCTGTTCCCCCGTTTTGCCACTTTCTCCAGAAGGTCCTGGACCGACACTATCCAGCCAACTGCACCGCAAATCATCACATCCGTTGAGCCGACTCGCATCTCGGCATGCTGGACGACCTTGCAGCCCAGATCGCCTTCGGTATCCACCAGCAACAATGATCGGCCTCACTGGGCTGTGGTTCACGATCAAGGGTATGTTGCACAGATCATGACCTGCCTACGAAGCCTAACACAATCACTAGCATTCAGAGCCCGTGGCTCTGCCGCGCCCCTGCTCCCGAACAATCATTCGCAGATCTTGCTCAACCACACTCGTGCTTTTGGCACCTATTTTCAGCTGCTGCAAACAATGCCTCAATGCACGGCATGGTGGAATGTGGTTGCTAGCTGGCACCGGGCTCTGGGACTGAGTGGCTAGCTCGTAGTCGAAGAGCACCATTCTCCAGGACTTCCAGCTTGTATTGGCGTGGACTCAGTGGAGGGGCCTGGGTATCATGGATAGGAAGACCGGTGGGACAAAAGAGCATCGGCTGCCCGGCGGGGATGTTGAGATGGCGCGTGGCAGGAGTATTCTTGTGCCGCGCTCGTATCCTCATAGATTGTGGCGATCCCTTGACCGCATCCGTTTGCCGTGCACACTCACAAAAATCTCCTCGACCTGTGCACGTTCCTACGAGTAGAAAAGGTCTTGTAGAAGCTGTTTCGTTCAGGGGTGTGACACGGTGATTGAGTTGAAGCAGGGAGCAGCAAGGGACATCGCATCAGACGACGCTTCGATACCCTTCCCAGAAGTGAGATCATGAAGCAGCATGTGAGTCCACTCAGTAGGTCATACATTGACAATCGCATACCGGCCTTGGAGGAGGAGGAGGAGGCAGTCAGCTTCGCTAGGCAAGTTGTCACGAACTCGGGCAACTGTAGCGGCTGCGGCGGTCTAGTCGACGTGGAAGTTTGCTAGATGGATTGCCGGGGAGATCCTGTGTCTGTCCGGTGGCGAATTGTGTGATTGAAGATGTGGGCTTTCCTGACCATATATTTCCGGACGAGGGCTTCGAGTCGATCGTAGTGTCCTCCGCGTATTGCAGAATCCTCGAGGAATAGCATAGCTCTTCTCGCGCAGGACAGTAGACGACTTGGAAGCCAGAATTGTTAGTGGTGTGCTCTTGACCCCGGCCGCGGTAATCGTAGACAGTCCTTTGGTACTCTTGCTTCTTGAAATGAACGATTTATCAGGACAATCGAGTTTCACCCAGGGCTTCCATTTGCGGGGAGATGTATTGATACAATAGATCTGAAGGTTGAAGTAGTCGGCGCTGTGAAATGGAAGTTGAGATGCTATAATCGAAGGGAGTATTAGAAGTCATAGTCATGCTGTAACACATTTTGCATAATTGGTTATCCTCTGGTCTCTTGACGTATCTTCCCAATCAGGCAAACAGGACTTGCCACAAGCGGAGATGGATATCACGGACCATAGTAAATACTTAGTGGCATGTATAAGCTATGGAGAAGAGCCTTGCATCTGGATATCATCGTTTAGCCGTCGTTTGCAGGAGTTGATGCTTACCTTGTAGCAGTGAGTAGAGGCGAAGCGTATGCTTAAGACTCGGACAGTCGCGCCGGTCATATTATGTCTGAATCCAGAGCGTGAACATTGCACATCGACCCCTAATTTTGAGTTGGGAATGGAACGTCTCTAGTAGAAGTTGGGCGACGACCGGATTGTAGCAGCGATGGGGCGAAGGTGGAGCTGACATGTGTATACGATGTGAGGTGTTTTTCCTAACATGTTAATCAGCAGTGTTCGCTTAGGGACTGTGCGATCATCAAGTCCCTTTCGCCTACTTTCGTTGGCGTTTAGTAGATGGCTTTCGGATCAGCAACAACTCGAGAATCGTGCCGATTGACCACATGTTCAATATGGAGCTTGCTTGACATGTGTCGACCATTGTCTTGATCGATCCTAACTTCCATCTCCCCTTACAAACTACTTCGTTCACTGGACAGTACACAAGAGAAGAAGTCCATTATTTCTCCAATGGCGAAATCATTGGAGCAGTGCTATTCCGCTTTACTCAAGCCGGAGTCCTCCTGGCGTTATAGTCACTGGACCTTATTCCTTCATCAAGGAACAAGCGCCTTTCCAATATGCCACGCGTCTTGCGGACGAAGGCTTTGCCGCCCTGATCTTCGATCCCCGCGCTGTCGACGATAGTACTTGACAACCGAGACGCTTAGAAACCCCCAAGATGAATCATGAGGACATGGTTGCAGGGCTCGATTGCCTGTCTTCTTGCCATGGTGTCGATCCATCACGACTTTTCCTGGTTGGAAGCCCAAATTCTGTCCAACCCTGCTGAATAGCGGCCTCGCGAGGACTTGGCCCTACAGCCTCATTGTACCTTACGCATAGCTTATCAGGGTCGGCACCGAGTTCCAGAAGCGTCAGAGCGATTTGCAATTTGCCGTTTTTGCATGCATAGTACAGGGGAGTACCACGGAGAAATTGAGCTCGAAGGCGGTAGGACTTTGTGTCTTGAAACAAGATCTCGTCAATGGGCTTGCAATGTTGGTGTAAGAGGCGAATGATTTTCGTGGATTGGTTCAAGTTTTCTCGCTGCGTAGCATAAAAGATGAGATGCCCGTTGTGGCTATGCTGAGCATGTTGAAGCAACAGCCGTACGACCCGTATTGAAGCTCCACCTTTGACGGCGACCGAAAGCGGGGTGTAGTCGATGTCGCAAGTCGCGTTTGGGTCAGCTCCTTTCTGAAGTAGCCAGCGTGCCAGCGAGATGTCGTCGAGGGCCATACTATGATTCTTGTTAGATTCGTTGATAATGGATGCGCTAGAAGAGGATACCTTAGTACAGGTGGCTCAGTATTGCTAAGAGCTGTATTTACATCCCATCCAAGCGCAAAGAGCATGTCGAGACAGACGGTCGCTGAATGTAGCGGCAACGCTACCGCCGCCTTCACTGCCATTCCATCAACAGACACGCCATACTGTAGTAGCGTTTCAAATAGCAGCTGTAGTAGGTCGTCTTTACGAAGTCGGATAATAGGCGACAGGAGACGCGATAGCGCCCGCTTTGTTCTCTCCGAATGCTCGGGTGGCAGGCTGTGATGGTACGAGACTCTCTGTAGTACTTCCTCGGGGGAGTCGAACTGGATTGCATCGAGAAGGACATCGTACAGTGAGAGCGGAAGAACGATTGCGTCCATTGCTGATTTGAATGACGGTTGCGCCTTCACAACCAAGGTGCTCGCGCGTCAAGCGAGATTGTAACGATGGACTCCTGCGAGTAGGGAGGGTCGTTTAGAAGCTATGTCATCCAGTAGTGTGGCACGGTGGGCCAGTTGAAGTAAAGAGCGTCAGGGGTCCGCGTCAGGTTTTCACGATCCTGCTCGGCAGTGGAAACATCTGGCAGCTTGTGAGTCTGATCATGAGGTCTCGCGAGATCTTTTGCGGCCAGGTTATCTTCCTTGTCCACTTCCGTTAGTTTCTGCATATACGATAACGGTCGAAATTGGACAATAGACTGCCGTTGTTGGTGGTGCATGCATGACGATCTCGGGTCACAAAGATGAGGTGGAGAGCGACCTCCTGCACCTTGGAGATGCCTCAGGCAGACATAGCACGCTTGGCATTGCTATCTCGTTCCAGCCTTCTTCCACGGACCACAGTGTCTACATAGAGAGGTCGAGGAGAGAGCTATCCAGTCAAGACACTGCGGGGTAGTGGCTCTGTGTGGTACAAAAGCGCCAAAGCCGCATATCTAGGGGGGTGCAGATGCGGCATATAGTGCTCTGCATGCTGCTGCTGACGGTTGGCACAATGACCACCACCGGATGGGCGCCACGCGTGTAGAACCCATTGCAAACAAGACTCGCAAGCAGCCTGAGCACACTGGAAACTGCTTTGACGCTTCTTTCTCAGATAGCAGCATGGCGTCTCCATGGATCACTCCAGGCGACCAGCCCATCTTCACCCGTCGTAAACTACGTGTAGCAGCAATCGGAGCCGGATTCGCGAGCTTGAACTTGGCATACAAGCATAAGCACGAGGGTGATAACAGCTACATCGATTTGACAATCTACGAGAAGAATCCTGAGATTGGCGGAACCTGGTACGAGAACCGCTATCCGGGGCTGGCTTGCGATGTCCCGGCGCACATTGTATGTTCCTGCTTTCTTGTCTAGAAACGAGCTAACTCAGCTTGCAGTATTGCTTTCCGTTCGCCCCGAATCCAGACTGGTCGTCGTTTTACGTGGGTGGAGCAGAAATCTTGGAGTACATGCAGAAGACTGTTGACAAATTTGGGCTCAGGGGTTACGTGCAAGTCAGCTCCAGAGTGATCTCTGCGACTTGGTCGGACGAGAAAGGCAAGTGGCAGATTGAGATCGGGCACGGCGGAGAGACCATCCGGGACGAGGTCGATATTCTCGTAAACGGTGCCGGCTTCTTGAATAACTGGAGCTGGCCAGATATCCCGGACCTGAGCCGGTTCCGCGGCGAAATCGTCCACTCCGCGGACTGGCACGCTGTCGACTGGAAGGACAAAAGGGTAGCATTGATTGGCAATGGCTCCTCGGCAATTCAGATCCTGCCACAGCTGCAGCGAACAGCGAAAGCCATCGACACGTACGTCCGCACGCCGACGTGGATCATCCCCAACATCCTGGCAGAGATGACCCCTGAGGGGAAGAACTTTGTCTACTCCGAGGAAGAGAAGCAGCGCTTTCGAGACCACCCTGAAAATCTCACAGCGCTGCGGCAGAAGATGGAGCACGTAGTCAATCAGTACTTCTCCATCTTTCTTGCAAACTCTCCACAGCAAGAGGCTGTCCGTGTCATGTTCGCCGACATGATGCGTCAGAAACTGGGCGGCGATACGGAGCTGGCGCAGAAGCTGATTCCCGAGTTCCCTGTCGGCTGCCGCAGGATCACCCCTGGCGATGGCTACCTCGATGCTCTGACGGCCGAGAATGTAACCCCTCGCTTCGACCCTATCGTCCGATTCACCGAGCACGGTATTCTCTCGCAACCGCCAGCTGATACCGCCCCTGAGGAGACCACGTTCGATATCATCATTTGCGCGACAGGCTTTGACGTGACTTTTCAGCCTGCGTGGCCAATGACGGGTCTCGGCGGAGCAAGTCTCCAGGAATTGTGGAAAGTCGAAGCAGAGGCGTACATGGGCATTGCAGCGCCACAGATGCCGAACTATTTCATGTTCACAGGCCCGAACAGCCCTTTGGGCCACGGCGGGTTGTTGGGCGTTCTGGACGCTGCGGCAGATTACATGTTGAAATGGTGCGAGAAAATTGCTTCGGAAGGTATCAAGTCTGTCACTGTCAAGGCAGATGTGCTGCGCGAGTTCAATGCTTACTCACAGGCGTTTCTGAAGAAGACGGTTTGGGCGTCGGGCTGCCGGTCGTGGTATAAGAACCATACTGTTGATGGACGGGTTGGTGCGATGTATGCGGGGAGTGTCTTGCATTATCGGGAGATGTTGAAGAGTTGGAGGACGGAGGATTTTGAAGTTGTCTATCTGAATCAGCGGAATCGTTTTGCGTTTATGGGGAGTGGAATTACGAAGCTGGAGGCGGATGGCGGGCAGCTGGGGTTCTATCTGAATAAGTGAGCGTGGTGCATAAGTAAATTCACACTTATCTTAGAGGTATAGAACTTTGGTATGCGACACGTCCGCAGGAACCGCGGTTGGGCTCATTGAGGGCAGTTGTGGCTACCCGTATCTTCTAGCGCAGTCATGCGACATGTAAGATGACGCAGTCTGGACTGCACGTGTTGTTGAGGGCAGTTGTGGCTTTCACGAAACCGATGGTTACATTAAAATTCAATCCTCTGGAATAATAGGTCACTCTTAGTCTCAACTGCCTAACAATTTCGGATTTATCAGGTACTAAAACACGCAACACTTTCAACAATGAAACAGGACGCTGCAACTCGGGTCGCCTTCGGCATCATCGCAACGACTATCGGCCTCTGTGCCCTCTTCGTTGCTATCACGCATTCGAAACGTGCGTGCCAATTATGTGCTTCGCTTCCACTCGGCTGACATATTATTCAGGGGTTGTTGTCCCGCAATTTTCTTCAACAAGTATCACATCACTGCCTATGTACGTACACTTTCGAGCTCCGCCACGAACCACTACACACCGCCACAACATTTGCGCGCATCCAGCACTTCTGCCAGAATCTTGGTCGCAGGCACTCGCAGACGTTCGAGGTTGTGTGGAAATCAAGATGAGCAAGGACTGCGAGAGGGAGAGGCAGACAAACAACCACTGGGCTCCTGCCAAAAGTGGGCTGCACACTTTGACATACTGCAAGTCACATCGCTGACATCAAGCAGGACGAGTCCCTGTACGAGGGCACGCATGATCATAGTGTACGAGATTGCATGACACGAGACGGAGATTCTGTCCTATTGGCGAAAGTGGAAGTCTCAAGCCTGCTTTTGGAATATCGACTCTGCCTTTGTTGCGAAGTCGCGTCTCTTGAGAGGAATTCGGAGATGTTCTCAGCTCCTGAGTCACTAGAGTGCACTAGCAAGCGATTCGACCCAGTCGTTCTTTCGCTTGGATATTTGCTCCTGGTACT
The DNA here is from genome assembly GCA_022559915.2 of Septoria petroselini. Classification (NCBI taxonomy): domain Eukaryota; kingdom Fungi; phylum Ascomycota; class Dothideomycetes; order Mycosphaerellales; family Mycosphaerellaceae; genus Septoria; species Septoria petroselini. Next base: position 179,113 of record JAFJTQ020000046.1, read on the forward strand.
TGGAAACAACTATGGTTCATGGCATGAAGAGCTCATACATGGGAGAATATGGCTCCATGTTGAGAATGAGGCCGAGTGCATCCAGGAGAACGAGTTTACCGAATACGATCAATGCCTCGGAACGAATACGAGAAGCTTTCTTCCCCTGACCTCAAGTCTTCAACGTCAAAACCGGCAGCCGCTGCGTTCTGTGTGCTCGTACTGCCACATGAGCTAATATCATCCGACTACATGAGGAATCAAGTGCTATAGGATCTGTTCTCATTGGCCTCGAGAGTACAAATTGGCATGCAGATGGTTCCACACCGGACAAAGTTTTGACATCATGTCATATCCTCAAAAAGCGGCGGAGCCTTCTCACCGTCAGGACGTGCTGTAAATCAGCGTGTATAAGATAGCAAAGATGTCTTCACCCCGCTCACTCATCTTTCATTCTCTTGCGCCATTATGGTCGTTGCCTTCATACCTTTCGGCGTCCTGCTTTCGGCAGCTGCTCAGTTCGTGCCTGCGGCTTCTACGGGATCTTCCTGCAAATGCGTTGGTCTAGATGTGATACGAAAGGCACATCAAATCACGGCTAAATCAATCTATAGATCCCATCAGACGACTGCTGGCCCACGCAAGCCGAGTGGACAGCACTGAACTCTTCGATCCAAGGGCGACCACCAACCTCTGTTTGCTATCCCAACGAGCCCAACTACGATACGGCAGCTTGTGATGAAGTCCTAATATCATGGACATCCTCTGCCTGGCATGCCGCAGATCCGGTCAGTGTCGAGACGCCTGATCCGAACCAAGGCTGCTATCCGATCTTCCAGAACGGCACCGACACACTGGGTAACACTTTGGCACGCGAGCAAGGCTGTTCTTCTTGGGCATATCCAGCATATTTTGTAAACGCATCAAGAGAGGAATGCATTCAAGCGGGGGTGCGTTTTGCGAGCCAACACAACCTGCGATTGAATGTCAAGGGAATAGGCCATGGAGGCCAGCACAGTCAAACACCGGGCAGTCTTTCGATCTGGACTCACCACTTGCAAGATGTCGAGTTCGTCGAGAGTTTTCAGCCAGCAGGCAGCGAGAAACACTCTTCTCCCTCTTCTCATCATCTCGCCATGCGCTTTGGAGCCGGCGTGCAAGACCGCACAGCTCTTGAGGCTGCCGCAGAACACGACGTTGTTGTTGTAGGCGGCACCGACTCGACCGTTGGCCTCGCTGGCTGGGCCACAGGCGGCGGACACGGATACCTCACTGGAGTGTATGGTCAAGGAGCCGACAACATCCTGGAGGTGCGAATTGTGACACCATCTGGCAATACACTGACCGCGAACGAGGTCCAGGATTCAGATCTATACTGGGGTATCCGAGGCGGCGGACACGGTCTCGCGGGCGTCATCTCCAGTCTTACCGTGAAAGCTTACCCCATGCCAACCACGACGTTCTGGTCGCTTAGCGTGACCAACAACAACGGGTCCAGCGAGTCGCAGTGGTGGGATATCGTTGCTGAAATCTTCTCTGCCCTTCCTTCACTCAAAGCATCCAGTCTCTCCGGCTACATGACACTCGGCGGTCCACCATTCAGCTTCAAGAATGCCGCATTCGCGTACAACGTCGAGAATGGATCTATCCAGGCGGCCATCTCTCCGATTGTGTCTTGGCTTGAACAGAACAATGCTACAGTCACGACTTCTTCAAGTCTGATAGTCAAGCAAAAGTGGATCGATCTTTATCACATGTTCAACCTTACGCAGTCAGTTGGGGGAGAACACAGTGCGTTCACTTCGCGCATGCTCCCTGCGAGCTCTCTTACGCAGGACAAGGCCATTCTGGCGAAGACATTGGCCAGAGTTGCCACGAGAGACTTTGCAGATTCGGTATGCTCGCTCAACTTCCCCTCTCCTACTGGTCGCATAGCCATGACTGGCAAGAGACCGCTCAGCTTACTGACTCTTTGTGATTTTTAGCCAAATGTCTCAGACCCGGAGATATCAGGAACATGGACGCTTAGCCCCGTACATGAAGACAACGCTCTTTCGTCGGCATGGAGAGACGCTATGGTGCATCCCCGCATCGCGAAAAGCTGGAACGGCAAAACCTCTGCCGCTGAAGCAGAGAGGGTCACAAAGTACATGACTGAAGACACAGGGTACGCGCTGCGACAGCTTGCGCCGGATGCAGGGGCTTATTTCAACGAGGTATGTTGTGTCTCCAGATCCATACAAGCTGTGGCCTGTTATAATACACTGTGATACAGCTGATCGTGTGGTGTCTGAGCTAATGATAGTGACAATATACAGGCCGATCCGAACGAACCGAATTGGCAATTTTCGCTCTTTGGCGAGAGTTGTGCTCGGCTGCGAGCTGTGAAGAACAAGTACGACCCAGAAGGAATGCAGTGGTGTGAGCATTGTGTTGGGAGTGAGGAATGGGTTGAGGGAGAGAAAGGTGAGTTGTGTCGGAGAGAGTGGTTCGAGGGATGATGTGGAAGAGGCGTCACCAGGAAACCTCGAACGGAGGCGGTTGAGCACGATGCTGTTGCGAGGGTTGGGGCTTGTGGTGGAGACACTAGGCCCTGAAATGGTGCCTTCTGGGCAGTAGAGAGTGCGGCGGGTGTGGCAGGTGTTATTTGCGGGCTAGAGCGGCACAATTGCACACGAAAGCTACGCAAACGGTAAGCTATATATCTCCCTGAATACACGACTGTGCCTAAGAATCCAGTTGATCAAACTCTGCTTAGCGAAGCCCAGTCTGGCAGCGCGGGAGTTAAATGGCCTGGTCCGATGGCAAGCACGAGATTTCGAGCTTTACATGTGTTGGTACCGAATGCTGCTGCACTCCCTGTTATCGACCACGTCAAGCTTCCTTCGTCCCAAACGGCACTATCGATGCGTGTACCCTCGCAGACATTGACCTTGTGCTTGACTGACCAAGCCTTGTACGCAGACCCGATTCGCTTGCTTGACAGCAAATCTGGGTCAGTCTGGTCAAATGCCATACTCTCACATAGTGTACCACTTCAGTGGATTGTAGCGGTCCGCACATGAGTCGCCTATGAGCTCTCGGTCACCAAAAAGGATGTTTGTAACACCGAGTGCAGTTAATCGTCCAGCAACAGCCAGACCACTTTGCCCGGCCCCAACAATAGCTGCCTCGCAGGTAACGTCTTGGGCCATATTCCCTTCATCGCAGCCCCCCCAGGACGGCTTTGTCAGGATGGACATGACCTTGATACTTTTTCGAGCCACGTTCGCAGCATATAGAATTTCTAGTCGTCGCCGTCTAGCATCATAGACACGATGCCACCGCCATTTCCTGTAAGATGCCCATCTTGGCTCGTAAAGACAGGTCAAGTTCAAGCCAGCTGGACTCCAGTACGCGAATACGCCGTACTTCGTGTCCTTCGACTAAGAAGAAGTCAGAGCATTGCTTTTCGCGCCTCAATTTGGTGAGTGTGCTGCACAAGGTCTTAGAGGAACAAAGAGTGCGGAAAGTGTCGGTGAAAGACAACAGATCTCGCCACATTGCGAATGATGCAAGATCGTCTTTCTCGAAGCTGTTCAGCTTTGCAATTGCGGCATCTTTAATGCTGTCCCAATCGCTATCGCTGGGGACTTTGATTTCAGGTAGCTGTCCTGGCATATGCATCATTGTGAGTCGCGAGCCTGAGGCTTGTGCATTAGTCAGCAACTGGACTTCACTCTCCAATCTCTATCGGAGGCACAATCCATCATATATTGACATACACACTTCGTCTAGACCACGCACCATTGGTTCCACCCTAAGGTGAGCTCAAAACTTGTACGACGCAGATCAAACTTGTGGGTATAGCCAAAATGCTGTTCACAGCTTGCTCGATGGTCGACCCTGTAAACCGAGACCATGATTGTGTAAGCAACACCAACCAACTGCCGGACTGCGATTGGCGACAGCATTCAATTATCCTGACAGATGTAACGAGAGATCAATGATTCTCGCAAACATGCCTGGCGCCTCTTGACAGGCATTTTAGCGAGACGCGCAGCTTACCATGCACCAGTACTGCACTTGGTAATAATACGCTGACCGAACGACAACTCTAATCATGCCCCGGACAACGCTCTCGCTGACCAACGATCGTCTAAGCGAGCTCCATTTCGTTGTTACAAGATTCAACATTCCGCAAATGCTCTAGCACTGTTCCGGCAGCTATGCATATGTACTGCTGCAAGCGCGTCGCCAGAAAGTTGTCACTCGCTTCATTGTCTTCCCAAACGCGATCATGCTACTACCCAACAGATCCTTTGCCATCGTGCATCTGCTTCTGAGCACTGCTTCTGTTACCAATGCACATCCGACGCCATCAAGTTCAGATCACGAGCACAAGCTTCGCTCCTTCGAGGTCGATCTGAGCGATGGGGTGGCTCGCATGCTCAACCTGGCTCGAGATTATCAATTGCCAGACAAGGCAGAATACTCAGGGCTAGGGGCGACCGCTGGCATTGATCTGAATGTTCTGAAGGAATTGCGCAAGCAATGGGTAAACGAATACAATTGGCAGAAAGACCAAGACTATATTAACAGGTCTGTGGTTGTTCACAGTCGAGAGCGCTAAGAGCTCACATTCTGATAGTTTCCATCACTACACTGCAGAGATCGAAGGCTTGACAACGCACTTCATCCACGAGAGATCCCAAGATCCGGAAGCCATTCCCCTGATTCTCGAGCATGGCTGGCCTGGATCTTTCCTAGAATTTGCTCACATTATCAAAGAGTTGACCAGATCTGCGACAACCTCGTCTGGAAAGAACGTCTCTTTCCACGTAATCGTGCCCTCTGTGCCGGGATTCGCGTTCTCTCAAGCTCCTCCTGCGAACTGGACAGTGGACGACACTGCTCGACTCCATCACACACTACTGACCCAAGTGCTGGGCTACGACAGATACGCCGTTCACGGGACCGACTGGGGATCAGCGATAGCGTACAGCCTGTACGACCATTTCAACCAATCTACAAGGGCGGGGCATTTTGCATTCATACCGTTCTTCCCACTGGATAGCCGCCAGCTGGCTGCCGAGAACATTAATTTGTCGCCTCTTGAAGCTTTCGAAGTAAAACGGACGGAAGAATGGAGTACTATCGGGAACGGCTATTTTATCGAGCAATCGACAAAGGTACAAGCCATTTTGCGACCTCTTCACCGTCATACTTGATACTAACAGCCTTGGACAGCCAAACAATATCGGCCTTGCTATACAGGACAGTCCCATTGGTCAGCTAGCATGGATTGGCGAGAAAATAATTAGCTGTACATCATCTCCCCATGCCACGTCCCTTCTTCCAAGCTGACTCTTTTTAGGGTCAGATCCAAGAGCCGGCACGGGTGCTTCACTCCTCTCGCATCATGAGATCCTACGCTCCGTATCTCTCCACTTCCTCACGAAATCGTTCCTCTCATCGGTCTTTATTTATTATCAAAACCCTAATGGCTTCAAGACGGAATATGTCAAAGCGGAGAATGACGCTCCGTTGCTTTTCAGCGCATTCAAATACAACGTTGCATTCTGGCCAGAGGAGATTGTGAAGAAGGTAGGGAACTTGGTATCTTATCGAAGTAAGTGACACGAGACATGACGTCTGAATTTGAAAGGTGACAAGGCGGACTGACATTGTTTTAGATCATGAGTTCGGTGGACACTTCCCTGGGGTAGACAATCCGGGGGCATTGCTCGTGGATTTGAGGGAGATTGGAACGTTCTGGGAGGGATGAAAGGAAGGGCCAGTTCCTTACACTTGTGATTGTGCAGAAAGCACTACCGTGGAGGCTTGATCTTATTGTAGGTGTACACATCACTCCAATCGATCTCGAGCGATATGGAAGAGGCATCTTTCAGAAAGATAGTCTTGCTTGAGGGGATTGGTGTAGGTGGACGAGAGCAAAGTACTGGTCAATAGATCGATTGCACGCAGGATCGAGATGCATTGCTTCGTATTTGCCTTCCTGCACTTCGCTGACTGTTACGCAGATGTCCCACAGTATGCCGGTCTTGAAGTAATTTCATCGCTCTCAGACCATCATCTCAACACTGCTCTCCACCGCTCCCAGTCATCAACGACAGCAGAGGCCCCACAACCCCGATAGGAATACCCATAGCCGCCAACGCGACTGTACCAACGGTCGATACCAGTCCCATCACCAGACCAGCCCCTGATCTTTTCTCTTTGGGCTTCTTGTTCATCGCATTGATATCAGCCTGCATAGCCAGACGTTGCTCCTCGCGAAGCTTGTCCTGGTTAGCCATTAATGTAGCTACGGTCTTGTCGAAGTCGAGTCTGTGCGCACCGAGTTCTCTGTTGTACGCCGCTCGGAGATCGTCCATTTCATTCTGCATCCGACGAGCCTCGTTGCGTCGCTCGTAGCGGAGGAGCTCTTGCTCGTCGCGGACTTTGTCTAGTTTACGCTCGTACTCTTTCTTGGACTGTTCAAGTGCTTCTTGGACATCGAGATCGGCGGCTGCTCGAGCCTCGTCCATTTCTTTGCGGATCTGAGCGAGCTCTGCTTGGTACTTCTTCTCGACTCGGATGGCTTCTTCGTTGACGGTCGTTCCGGCTTTTGTGTCGATCAGCTTTTTCTTTTCCGTGACCAGTTCGGTCTGGATCTGCAGAACTTCGGGTCTCTTGTCAAGGAACTTCCGGACGATATTGACCGCCGATTCATGAGTGTCTTCGCATCGAGCCATCTCCGATCCACGCTGCAAAAGAGGCTGCCAGAATTCAGTTCTGGTGCGGAGTTCGAGCTCCTTGTCTGAAGCTTGTCGTTCTTGCCCACAATTGCGGGCGTCCTCCCAGCGATTTGTCACAAGCACAACGTTTTTCAAAGGAGACTCTCCGCAAAGGTCTTTGAACATCTTCAGGTTGCGCAGCGATGAGCCGTACATTCTGGGGTCCTGAATCGACTGCAGGTAGATGATGCCATTGAGCTTCAAGTTCGGAGGATTGCTGTATGTAAAGGCCATGTAGTTGGCGATGGCCGTCAGAACCTCCGCCTCGCTGCGTACGGTGTCGTTGAAGCCGGGAGTATCGATCAGAGTAATCTCGTGTCCGTCCAGCTCGAAGTCGTAAGGGGCGACATCGGATGTGCCTAGAGCTGTCAGTAACAATATGGAGCCATGCGCCATCGCGATGGTAGTGAAATACATGAGGAAAGACTGTGGCCTATGCCAACATCTGCTCGGCTTGCTCGTTGGATAAAAGTGCTCTTTCCGGAACCCGTGACTCCCATCACCGCAATGCGGATCGGCGTTTTCGATCTGTAGACCATGATTGTGGCTGCTAGAGTGTTCTGATAGCTGTACTCAGGGAGGCATTTAATAGAGAACAGGACGCTACTTTGTAGTCCTTTCACGAGCAAGGCTGTGCCGTGAACTCCTCACATGCTGGCCGTTTGAGATCTCCACAAACTACACCTATATGTGTCGTGCCAGCTGCTTTCCGTCGGGCAGTGCACACATTGGAGGCGGCTTTCCTCCATGGCTCTGGCCACCTTTGTGCGACCTCTCCGCACTGTGTTGTATCAGCCGTAAACACGAAGCGAGAATACCCAAGTGTGCTCTCGCTTCGAAACGCTTCTCCTATGCAAGCTTACTCCACACACTGCAGCCATACATCCTTGCCTGCATGAACGGCGCAGCACGCTTCCTCAATCTGTACTTTACAGGCAATCTTGGACGTGAACTTGGAACAGATCCGAACAGGCTCGCCGCTTCGAAACGCCTCCCGAAAGTACATGTTACAAAGCAACACTAAATCTAGAGCTCGCAGCCTCATTTCGCTGTCAGGAGACCTCCACCAGACGCAGTACTCTTAGCATCGAGCCAGACCACAGCCTTTGCGAGAACTTGGTGGCGTTCGTAATGGTCAGCCTCATGCGTGCCAAGTGCCAAGATAGCAGGGTGTACCACGATCTTTGTCAATTGTCCATCGATGCTGTGGTCGCTAGGGTCGTCCAGCTTGTGAAGCTGGTGAGCCTGGAGAATGGGAGATGAGACGTCAAATGGGATGTGAGCGAGCTGGGATAGCGCTTGACAGACCAGCGCAGGACGCTGCGACCAGAGGCGGACGGAAAGCATTCCAGCGCTAGCAAATATCTGCCTGATTTCGGCAAAGAATTGTTCGCGCGTCGGCTTGTCCAAAGGGCGGAGTAGAGCTGGGGGCAAGCCTATGTGGATGTTGTCGGCGAGATCACCTGCCACTCTATTGATAGCTACGCTTTTGGATTGCACAGCAGACCTGGCACCGTGGCTATCCAGATGGCTTGGATAAAGTAGCCGAAGCGTGTCTGAACGCCACTTGTGTGCTTGGTCAACATCATCTGCGCCTTGTCAGTACAAAGTCGCCTGGACGGAGAAGTGGATACTGACACTTGTAAATGTCTTCGAAGATTTCCTGCAGAACTTGGGGACCATTGAGCCTTCGTGTCATGCGCTCGTACTGGGGCAAATGTCGCACGGAATCAAACCTCCCGTCGAGGCAGTCGTCGAGGAGCAAGAAGGGCTTCGACAGCACGTTCTTGTGCACGCTGTGCGAAACCATGGCCGCAAGAAGTAACCGCGGAGCATGTTTGATATCCGCCAGTTCTCCCACACCTTTGTCGCCCTCGCGACCGGACCGCATAACATGCTCTACAGACAGTCCAAGCGCGATTTGCTCGTCTCCTGGCATCGCAGCGATGCCCGCAAAGGACTCCGCGGCGTATGCTTTGGCCACGCCCCAGATGGCGTCGCGGATATTCTCAATCTCTCCGTTGACAGCGTGCACATCCAGAGGCATCAATCGAGCGTCGGTCAACGCGTTGAAGGAGTTCTCTTGCAACACTCGTAGTTCTTCTCCAAGTTTCTCGTTATCGCTGAGAAGCGCTGTGCTTTTCTTGTTGAGCCGGTCGATCTCTTGCTTGTGTTTTCTCAGATGACCCTGGAGATTCTCAATCACTTCGTGACTATCCTGGCGGTAGTCGTACTCGGACTGCGATTGAGTCTCACGTCAGTAAGCATCTTGCTGGAGCAATGCGCAGAGATAAACCGACCTGAGAAGCAGCAAAGCATGTTGAGCGCCGCTGATTCTCCGGGCGAGCAGGCATCGAGTAGGAAATCTCCTGGTGTTGCTGCTGCTGCTGCATTGATTCCGGTGTGTAGCGATCAGACTTGCTGGATCTAGACTTGTCTTTCCGTGACGATCGCGATGACTGAGCTGCAGCGGACTCAGGATATGAGCCCGCCATCTTTCGATCTCCCTCGCTCGGACCGTCTTGGGGGCTGTAGTTCTGCAGGCTGTTAGTGAACGAACACGCATCCAGCACTTGCAAATACGCGCTTGCTTGGAGTGGTTTCGTTTCCCACTGTATTGATCGGCAAGAGAGGTTCCATTTATGGTGTGCGCGGCCTTCTTGAGCTTGTCTTTGTTAAAACCGAAAAATGACATTCTGGCGCTTGCAGACCACTCTGGAAATGCGACCGTGGACCATACGCTCTACGTTTTTGTAGGCACTGCTTTTCGGACCACATATTTTGTCAGCTTGACGAGGCAGCGTCGTGGCTTGCATGGCTTCACATCCTCGCTTATGCAGTCAGCACGACGAAAGGGGCCGAAACCGTGGTGTGTGACCAAGGCTGCATCGCCATGATGCTAAGTATGGATCCCGTACAAATGGAAGAACCCAAGCCACTAACGCCTTGCTCTTGCCCGTGCAGAAGCAAGGTCTGGATCTCGGTTCATTTCCAGCGCTAGGCAAATCGTGACGAGCTTACCAATGTCATAAGGCTCACATCGCAGCTAATGGCTGCTGGGACAACTTCAAGTCTTCCGACTCAATTCTTGTCGGGCGTTACCACGCAATACCCAAACCATGACACGCCACAGACTGATCGTGGGAGTGGATTATGGAACGACGTACTCTGGTGAGCCCTTATCTAGCTCATTGCAGAGACTTCAGCTGATCAAGAAAACAGGAGTCAGCTTTGTGACTACAGACAAAGCAAGCCTAGAAGACATCCACGTTATCAGGACCTGGCCAGGCAAAGATGGCGAGTGGAAGACTCCAACTCGGATTGCCTATGCCTCCGAGAACCGCAAGGACAAGTTAAAGGAGAATCTCTGGGGATACCAAGTAGAGCCAGGCATGATCTCTTGTTCCTGGACGAAGCTCCTGCTAGACTCTGACTCGAAAGCGACTATACATGATGATCCCAGCATCCGCACTGCAATAGATGAGGGTCGACTACGACTTCCTGGAGACCGAACTGCTCAAGGCGTCGCCGCGGACTTCCTCGCTGGTCTGTATGGGCACATGGAGAACAAGCTGGTGCGGGAATTTGGGAGAGCCGTTTTCGATTCGACGCCAATGGACTGCTGGCTCACGGTGCCAGCTGTCTGGTCTGACCAGGCGCAGAACGCCACAAAAGCAGCTGCTCAAGAAGCTGGCTTTGGCGCGCGGCCCGGCGACACGATCAGCATCATTCCCGAGCCCGAGGCAGCGGCAGTTGCAGTCCTCAAGAACATTGTCCGACCAGACTCGCTGAACAAGCCAAAGGTATGCTGCCTTTCCACACAGCGCAGGTAATCGACCCTAACATGCGTAGGTTGGCGAGAGCATTCTCATTTGTGACTGCGGAGGTATGCACTTGTCACCCACATCGCCAGATGTCTTGCTTACCATGTTCCTGTGCAGGAGGTACTGTCGATATTACAAGCTACTCAATCGAAGCAATAGAGCCACATCCCGTCTTCTCTGAGATATGTGTGGGCAACGGAGGTAAATGCGGCGCCACATCAATCGATCGCAGCCTGCAACAGCTCATGAGCGATCGCTTCGGGCATGCATGGGACAAGATCGGCGCGCATCGCAAAGGTCCCGGTAGCAACTTCATGAACAAGTGGGAGATCGTCAAGCGTCAGTTTGGTGACAGTGGCGATGATCGAACGCAGACGCTGGGACCACTCAATCTCAAAGGAGTCGAGACATCGCAGTGGTACGATGAAGAGGAGAGCATGGTGCGGTTGACCAAGTATGTCAAAAAAGTCGGATGATCTCAATATTGCTGCTGATCACGATTTAGAGGTGACCTCAAGAAAGTCTTCGATCCAACTGTCATGGATGTGATCATCTTGGTAGCGGCACAGAAGCAGGCTATCGAGAAAGCTGGCAAGAAGCTAGATGTGAGTAGCGTGCTGCTGGAGGATCGCAGATCTGAAAAGCTGACATTCGCAGCGGCTGGTGCTGGTCGGTGGATTTGGAGATTCAAACTACCTCTTCTCAAAGCTAAAGGCCTGGTGCGAGAAGTCCCAGATCCGAGCAATGTGTCCAGAGCACCCGTAAGCCGCTCGCCCAGTATGATCTGGAAGGTCGAGATGCTTACTTTTTACGCTCAATAGACAAGCTGCAATCGTACGAGGTGCAGCATTGCGCGGTCTAGTCGGCATGGCTCCACGTAGGAAACGCTGCCGGCGACATTATGGATTCACCATCGGCCAGCCATTCCAAGAAGGCATTGACCCCCCCGAAGATGCATACATTGCCAGGTACGACAACGTGAAGATGTGTCGAAACAAAATGCTCTGGCTTGCAGCAAAGGTACGAGCCAGGAAATGTTGGCTTGTTGAGAGGACGTCCATTGATTGACAGTATACAGGGCGATGAGATCACAGAGACGACATTAGGATCTCACCCTGTGACTTATGAGAAGCGGCTCAAGGACATGAATAGGACGGCGGACTGGCAATTGTATAGCTGTAGTCTAGACACGGCACCCGACCGGCTCGACCCTTCAAGTAAGCCTTGGCCCCGAACTCGTTCACACAGAGGGAGAATACTGATGGTCCGCAGCCATGGAAAGCGTTGGGAACATTCACATCGACTTCAGTACTGTCGCTGTGGACAGGCTGCCGACGATGCGGGAGTTTGGCTTGTGGGGTAGTCGGTACTACAAGCTTCTCATGGAGATTCAGGTAAAATTTGGTGCGAGGAGTGGTTCGCTTGAAGTGTCCGCTTTATGTGATGGAATTGTGACGGGACTTGCTGAGATTGTGTATGATTAGAACGCTGCGATGTTCGTAGGATAGCCTTGGCGATGTATGTAGTTTGCGGAAGTGTAAATTGTCCACGAAAGAGCTTCCCTCGTACAGTAGGCGGAATCGCGCCATCAAGCTCAGGGTATCACGAAAGTGCGGCTTACTGCACATCCAAGCCCCGTCGACTTCGCAACGCTGTGTGAGTAAGCGTCAGGCAGATGCTGTCACTTATGATGCTGGGGTAGATTTAATAACAGTGTCGCAGCATGATGTTGGCTGAATGCACTAGCGGCCCAGAGACGTGCGTCCAGGACCGGGGGATGTGCGCCCAGATTCTGCCCAGACATGTGTGACCTTCCCTAACGGGCAGCCGCATCGAGCGCATGTGAGGACCAGCACCGGCAACGAATGGCAGATCGTACCCATGGTACACAAGCAGGATGCCGACTGCCGCTAGTCTTGGGGATCTGCAATGCAGGATAGACCAAGCAAAAGAGCCACTGCTCTTTGAAGTATGGTGACAGCTGAGCCAGGTCTTGGCCGTGCACGTCAACACGCAGCAGCTCATCAGATAGGCTGTGAATGCCCACGGCGATATATCTTGCCCGGACCAAGATGGCTTCTGTGCCTTCTGGCACTGATCTGAATTCCATTTCCAGTATCGGTGAAGCACCTTGAGAAGTTCACTATTCGCCGTCTTTTCCTGTTGCTTCCAAGACAAGGTCATACTCGGAACTGCCACAGCGAAGACCCCAACTTCTGAACAACAACATGCAAGCTGAAACCGCAACGCAAATTGCCTTTGGTATCGCGGCCACACTCATTGGGATTGTCGCCATCTGGATTTCGATCAGACATCGTACGCCAGCCGAAATTCCACACCACGTGCAGCAACTTGACATATTGACTTAGGTTTTGCTGCTCGCCGAGATGACGCAGATCTGCCTCTTCTACCATGCTTCTCGCATCGTGGCCATGATCGCGTCAATATGAGCCATATCCAAGCATACGAGGTGTATCATCTACGAGGCGTGTCTCGGAGCTTGACACAAGAGCCGCTGCCTGGCTGCAGGCACATATTTGGTCCGGATCGATGACCTCGATCAAGCGAGTCTGATTTTCCGGATGATCACGGACAGAAGTAGATCGTTGGACGGGTTGGCAAGCGACGGCATTTTCAAGTCCTGCGCATTGGGTATCATAAAAGCGGGTTTATCTCGTTGTCGGAGCTCTTACTCCAAGAGCACTACAAGAACATCACTCCTTACACCCTTCAGGCAAAGTGGATGTTCTCACTGTTGAAGCCGTACAGCATCTTCAAGAAATCGCCCTCGTCGCACATTCGGGCTCGCTTGTCGGCAAGATCGTTCTCCTCGAGCACCTTTTTCACCTTGCTGCGCACCAATTCGGCGACTTTGCCCTTCTTCTTCCGGTTCGGGTTGTCCGCCGTCTTTTTTGCTCTCCTGTCCATCTCTTCCTTGAAGAAGTCGGGCACGTCATCCTCGTCGTCCACATCCATCAAGCCGTCCATCTCTTCATCCTCCTCGGCACCAGCGTCCATGTCCATGTCTTCGGCGTCGTCTACCGGCCCGTCATCCAGTTCGATGCCGTTTTGCGAGCAGTACGTCCGGTAGTTGGATGTGAGCATGTCCATGACGCTGGTTGTGCCCAGGAACTCGCTCCGCAGCACCTTGTTCTTCCGCACGAAGCAGATGCGCAGCAACCCATCCCATTCGTCGTAGCTGATCTGCGGGCGCGGGTTCTTCGGCGAGATCCTCACCACATTCGACTCGACCTGCGGAGGGGGATTGAAGTTGTTTCTCCCCACCTTCATGACGTGGTCCACCTTTGCCCACATCTGACAGTTCACCGACAGCCTGCTGTACAGCTTGTCCCCTGGCTTCGCAAACAACCGCATCGCAAATTCGCGTTGAAACATGAGCACGCAACTCCGAGGGCTCGGACTCGTGGCCAGCAGCTTGAATGTGAGCGGGGAAGAAATCTGGTACGGCGTGTTCGATATGCAGACGTCGAAATACGGCAAGGTCTCCATCTTGATGACGTCCCCGAGAATGAGCTCCAGCTTCTTCGCAGCGGGTGTCCCTTGGAAGCGCTTCGTCAATTCTGCCGCCATGCGAGGATCCTGTTCCACGGCAATGACTTTCTTTGCCTTTTCCAAAATGCGCGCCGTCAAGTTGCCCGTTCCCGGCCCGACTTCGAGCACAATGTCCGACTGCTTGACATCGGCCTTGTCGACAATTGCCTGCGCCACACCGGGGTTTTTGAGAATGTGCTGGCCAATGTCCGTGTTCATTTTGAAAATGTTGTTCGCGGCCGCCGTGGACTTGGCCTTGCGCGCCGTGGCGCCCGCATATGGGTCGGACTTGGAGATGCCATTGGTGCTGCCTTTGCGTGCCATTTTGGGCATCTCGGTGGTGGTATAGGTGGATGTCGGTGGACGAGTCGAGGTCGGTGATGTCGAAGAACGAACAATTTCACCTGCGCCGATTAGATAGACGTCGCTTCGTGCCGCGTGCCGGAACTCTATTATTAAGCGAGAGGCAAGATCCTTACCACGACAGTTCCCTCCTGCGACTGCATCGTGACATGCCTTCACTTGCCAGCAAGAGTGCTGATATGTGCCAAAACGTGTCGATTCTCATCAAAATTGTCCTGGAGGCCATGATGACCATGTACTGCAATCGTCGCTGCATCCGCACAGCCTCACGAAGCGACCTCCACAGCGTCAATTGGCGCAGTTGACCCGAGATGATTTTAGAAACACATCAAAAGAACAACGCCGCGGATGAGACTAGCAGGGCTCCAGGCAGATCTGACGATGGAAATCCACTCTGCTGACAATCATGAATCGCCTCAGGTGTCATTCTTGTTATCATCATTGTCCGTGACTTCACCGCTGATGTGAATTTCCTCAGCTTCTTCCACCACCACCAGCATTCTTCATTCCGTGTACACATTTGAGAAGAAAAAAAGAAAAAAAAAGAAAAAAAGAGACGACCAACTGACCAGAAGTCATGGCGGGAACGACGTGGAGCACGCCCGCTCTGTGGACCACGTCCTGCATCGTCGTGGTGTTCTACGTCCTGACCCTCTTCCCACTCGCCTACATCTTCTTCAAGCACAAGACACGCGGTCTGACGGCCTGGATCTACCTCACTCTCTTCGTCTTACTGCAACTTGCTGGCTGGGGCATCATCGCTGTCGTCGGAAAAACCCAAGGCCCGACGTACATTGCTCCTGCACTGGCTTCCGTCGCTCTCTCGCCACTCTTCATCGGAACCGCGGGCGTCCTTCAGGAATGGTTCACCACCACCCAAGTGGCCAACATTGACACCAATGCGCCCACTGCGCAGTGGCTGCTTCACGCTTTCCATCTCATTGCCATCTTCTCTTTCGGGTTGATCCTCGGAGGGAATGTCCTGGAAGGTATTGAGGGAGCGCCGCCGTACACTCGAGGACTGCTACAGGCTGGCGCATTTCTGCTCAGTGTACTGTTTGTGGCACTCTGTTTTGCAACGGTGGGTCTATGGTGGCATCATTCCAAAGACAGCTGTCGGCCGTTGATCTGGTCCGTCCTCCTGGCTCTACCATTTCTCGGACTGCGCTACGCGTACGAACTTGTCACGGCGTTCGATGCCAATGCGGACATTAATCAAAACTACGGCAAGCTTGTCTACCGCGTCGTGCTGCAAGTCATCCCTCAGGCGATCGTGCTTCTACTGCTCATTGTTGGCGGCGTCATGGCGCGAAACATCAACGAAGAGACGAGACGCGGCCGACACGACACTATCCCGCTCGTTGCGGACGAAGACGAACGAGAGAGCGCGGAGAACCAGAAATGAGTGGACGTGCAGAAGCGCGCGACAGGATTCCTGCTTCACTTACAGGGCACGCCTCGCTTCAAAGGTTTCCCCACTCCCGGCGTCAATTCTGAAACACCACGAGATGAAGCACCCACCGTCACTTTTTGCACATCAGCAAACAAACAACACAACACTTTCATCAAAATGGGTCCGCCCAACACAAAGCGCAGCGCTGACCAAATGGCCTCGCAGAGCAGCGCGGACTGTCGGGCCAAGAAGAAGTCGTGCAGTGCTCCGCCAGTGTCGCACCAGGCCAAGAACCGCACAGCACGAAAGTGCGCCGTCTGCAACCAGGTCGGTCAGATCAGAACCCGGGGCCCGGCCAAGACTTTTCTCTGTCCCCATTGCCTCAATCGCAACAAGGTTGGCGAAGACGGCAATGGTGTTGCTACACGCAACCGTGCGAGAAATGCTGCCAGGAATGAACCCGGAAGTAGCAGGACGCAAAATGACGAGGGCAGTCGACGAGCTGGTAGAGCCTTGTTGACCATCATGCCATCAACTGAGGACGATGGACTTCTCGAGTACAGAATATTCGCCCCGGATTGCACATTCTCCACCGCTCACAGTTTCACAGGCTCTACGAAGGCGGACGCGAAGCTGACGTGACCATCATCGCTGCCGATGGAGTTTTCCGAGTGCACAAAACATTCCTGGCCGATCGCTCTCCATTTTTCCGCAGAGCACTCGCACGGTCGGCGGGCGCCGCACATTCGTCTTTTGATGTGAAGGAAACTGCGCTGATCATGGACGCAATCTTGCGCCAGATCTACGGACTGCCTATCGTTCATCTCATCCAGAGCCTTGGACAGGACCTGGAAGTTGCGCACAGCATGATGGTCAACCTTGTTGCGCTGCGAAACGCTGCGGTGAAGGTGAGAAGGCCGAATGACACGAGGACTATCGACGTGCTGACTGCGACCAGTACGACCTGCCTGGCCTGATCGCGACAGCAGAACAAAGCTTCGACCCCAAACCTTTGGAAACTGCTCCAGCGCGCCTCACCAATCTCGGTGCTAGAGTCTTCCAGACCACAACCTCCACTTCGATGCGCAAGTCTATCGTGGCCGCTTCTGTCGCCTGCATGAAGGAGATTGTGAAAGATGACAATGCATGGTACAACGTGTACAGCAACGAAGCGTACTCGAGAGAAGTTTCCAAGCTCGCTGTCCAGGAGTGAAGTGCGATCGAGGACTGCTCAAGAGTTGAGACGTCCAGACAGCCCGGGAAGGAGTTGTCTCTCAATCTTGAAATCTTTTGGCCTCGGGGGTACCGTGTTTCACTTGGCGATGGCGAAGGAAGACGTGCTCAGGAATGTGGCATTTCTACGGCGCTGACTAGATTTTGGTCAGAAGCGGGAGCAGTTGCATGCATATCGCTGTGAGGAAGGCTTGTGTTTGCAGACAATGACAGACTCTTCTAGCACGATTGAGCAGCAACACAGCAGTGAACAGCAGGACTTGTGCATCACTGCATCTATATGCGACTTCTTCACCAGGAACAGCACCTCGGCCGCACGAAGCGAAAGCCGCCATTGGTGGAAGCCAGGTCTGCGGGTGCAATTGTCCCGAGAAGTGCGACTTGGCGCATCGGAGCATCCATCACGCTGCATGTAGCAGAAGTGTCGCCATGGGAAACGATAGAACGTATAAAGCGATGGCAAGACCGTACCTCCTACGACCAAGTGCTTTTCTGGACCCTGACTGTCCACCATGAAGCTACTCACCTCCATCACTGCCTTGGCGCAGCTGCAAGCCATCCATGCCATTGCCACTCCATTGGCAACTCGACAAGACTCGTCCAATGCACCACTATTCCTCCTCGCAGGCGACTCCACGACCGCTGTAAATGGCGGATGGGGCGATGGCTTCTTAGAGACTACACTTGCCTCTCCAGCCGCAGGCATCAACTACGGCCACTCTGGTGAGTCAAAAGATCGTATCCCCATCTCATCAGCCAGACAGACAGACAGACACACGATCAAGAACCATAAGCTAAACATTTAATTTCTGTTTCTCAGGCGCGACAACCGTCTCCTTCCGCGCCGGCGGCGACTGGTCCTCTGTCCTCTCATCCCTCAAAACCTACAAGTCCTCGTCCCCTCATGCTCCCGTCTACGTCACGATCCAATTCGGCCACAACGACCAAAAAGCCACAGCGAACATCTCCCTTGCCGCTTTCGCCTCGAATCTCGCAAGATTCATCTCCGAAGTCCAGTCTCATGGTGGCGAGCCGGTTCTCATCTCTTCGCTCACACGGCGCGTGTTTTCGGGTACACCGCCAAAAGTCGTACAGAGTCTTGCGAATGAGAGGGCGGTTGTGATTGATGTGGCTGGCGAGACGGGCGTCAAGTGGATAGATTTGAATATTGCGAGTGAGGCGTACTGTAATGCTATTGGACCGCAGGCGAGTTATGGGTACAATTTGTTCAATGCGACAAGGCAGGGGGATACGACGCATTTGAATGAGTGGGGAGGGGTTGTTTGTGAGTTTTTTCTTTCCCATTCCTGTCCCTTCTTGTTCGCCGTCTGTTTTGAAACAGCACGGTTGATTTCTGTGTCGGTCTGGAGTGTGAATGCTAACGAGTGTTACCACAGTCGGGAGACTCGTCAGTGATCTGCTGATTGAAAAGTACGCGGATGAGTTTGAGCCGTGGACGGTGAAGAATGAGACGTTGAGTCGGTTGTTGAGGGAGGGTATCGCTGCTTGAGTGTTGAGTCGGTAGGCGGGGAAATGGCAGTTTTGGCGACAGTGGGTTGTGATGAGTGAGAGGGGCACACCTCTGTGACCTGTAAGCGTGCATGGGGTGCAGAGCTTCGGTATGCAGACGAGAGTGATATTGGCCCTCATCTGGTCTAGTCTATATAACGACTTTCTTCTGAAGTCCTACTCTCAGCCATCTACGACACACCTGCAACTTTCCAGACCTTGACTGCGGCATCTGCTCCGGCAGATACGACTTTCGACTCATCGATCCACGCAACTGCGCCAACGCCCTCTTTGTGGGCATTGAGCGCCTTGATCCGCTTTCCAGGGTCTGCAAGAGACCACACGAAGACATTCGTGTCGAGTGCGCCCGAGACGGCCTTTGTGCTGTCGTGGCTCCAGGCAAGAGTTGTGACACGAGCTGTGTGCGCAGACCAGCGATTCGTTTCGAGAGTCCAGCTCCCGGAAGCATTCGAGTATGCAAAGATTTTGCCGTTTGCCAGACCGACTGCCAGGTGTGCGCCGTCTGGTGAAAAGGAGAGCGCAGAGACGGGCAATGTGGCTTCGGTCAATGTTGCGACGTCGGAGAAGGTGGAGGGAGACGATGCATCGTATATCCGCACAGCCTTGTCGTCTGATCCGGCAGCAACGATGCTCCCCCAAGCTGCCAAGGATGTTGGTGGTGAAGGCGTCTTGTGCGTTCCTACAAGCTTGCCATCGACATACGATGTGATGCCTGCAGATGTTGCTACGAGTGTGACAGGCTTGCCTGCGAGGATGGCAACAGTCGTGGCCTTGGGCTGACCCTCGGTCTTGACAGCAGAGCCCAGGAAAGACTTTTGTGCAGAGTCAACCGTGCGTAGGGTATCGTCCCAGCCCACGGAGTATATGCGAGAATCAGCGCTGCCCGTGTTCGGCAGACATGCGATGCTGGAAATGTAGTTGGAGTGAGACTCGCCGTCAATGGGGTCCGCGGAGCCAGCCGAGATGTCCCATGTCCGCAAGCGTCCCTCTGCGGATCCAGTCCACAGCGTCTTGCCATCGTTTGGTGCCGCCGCCGCCGTGATGGCCTTTTGGTGGCCTCTGACAACCCTCACGGGCTTGTCTTGGCCTTCACGAAAGTAGTTGAGGTTGCCTTCCAGGTCCACGGATATGATCAAGCCATCGGTGCGCCCGTGCGGCCACACAACACCGACTTGCTGGTCTGGAACACTGACTTTGCCTTCGTCGCCCATTCTCCAGCCCTGCACCAGCGTCCCCGTCTCCACGTCCCACACCTTGACCGTTTGATCGCCAGACGCAGTCACCACCTTCTTGCCGTGAGGACTCCAGCTGACGCCAAAAATGGAGCCCTTGTGCGCGTCGTCGCCCTCTCCAATCTGTTTGACGGCCTCCCCCGTCTTGCCGTCGTAGATCCAGATCCGGCGGTCGCTGCCGACAGTGACCAGGCTGCTGCCGTCGGGCGAGAACTGCGTGCCGTAGACAAACTTGTCGTGTTTCCCGCGCACGCTCGTGTTGAACTTGAAGGGAGCGCCGTGGAAGAAGCACATGCTCATGTCGTCGCTGCCCGTCGCCGCCCGCAGCGGCCGCTGTTTCCGCACATCGACGCAGTTGATCTGCTGGCTGTGGCCGCTGATCTCGCCCACGCTGTTGCCGGAGTCGGCGGTGATGCAGTGGCCGAATCGCTCCTTCCCGTCTCCCACGGCGACGATGCGCTGGCTGTCGCCGTCCCAGGCAATGTCGTTGATGCGGCCGGCGATGATGTGGTAGTCGCCCTTTGTGGTTTCGGCGCCGAGGCTGTCCCACACGCGGACATGGCCGGCGACATCGCCCGAGGCAACGTAGAAGCCCGAGGGCGAGAAGCGGGCGACGGAGGTGGCGGCGGTGTGGGCGGTGTACTGCTTGGCGACGTGGGGGTGGTCGATGGAGCGCACAAAGATGGACTTGTTGGCGGCGTAGGCAATGCGCTCGCCTTTGCTGTCAGTCGACAGGACGGTGGGCTGTCCGCGGGTCGTGCTGGGAGCAGCCGCCCAGATGGCCTCGGGAGTGATGGACATTGTTCGTTTTGTGTCTATGTCTGTCGAAACGTGGTGTATCTGTATCATAAATAGAACTAACATAGCTCTCCCCAGCTAACCTAGTTCCATAGGTCGAGACATGACGACGCCAAGGCCGATGATTAACCACCACGATTCTCTCTCCTCTGTCCCATCTTCCTGGACACTGTTCTCTTCCCTCCCACCTTCCTGTATACTGTGCACTTCCCTCCATCTTCCTGTATACTGTGCACTCTGTCCTCTCGATGCTGACGGCGATGCTGGTTGTCGGCCGCACAAGGAATAGCGTGACCACCACACACTGCCAATAGCAGAACGCTGTCGTGGCCACTGCAGCTCCATGGCCACGAGTACGACGACGGCACGACCATTCTTCATTCATTCATGTCGAGACCTGCACCGAACCGACAACGTGTCTGCGGCAGGACGTCGCCATGCAGCCACTCTCCGGGGAAGGGACGCCATTCCGGCCTCCGCGAGAGTTGGTTCGTGGTCACGCGGCACCTCGTGGGAATCACATGTGCGCCTCAAGTACTCTCGAGCTGACAGTCTGACTTGCTCGTGGTCCAGTCCAAAAACCGGTTGTTGAGCACTGCCAGAGTCCAAGTCTGGTGCGAAGCAGCTGCATATAAGATCCTCGCATGCAATCTGCACAACGGCAAGCAATGCAGGAATGATATCCGATTTCTCCCTCCATCGCACGCACTCTTTCTGCTCAGTCATTCAATCTTCACAATCCAGCCGTGCCGCAGATCGGAGCTGTATGCGTCTTGTCGGCCAATCACCGTTCACACGCACATAACGCAAGCATCCATGTCTCTTAAGCTTCCGCCCTGCATACCACGAAACGATAGCGGGCCTCACTTAAGAAACACACAATAAAAAAAATTAGACATCGTCTTGCCAACATCAGCGAACCGCTCGTCGAACAGCTGCCACTGCCAACCAGCCACACAAACACATAGCGGCCGCCTAGCAGCAGAACCCACACTCACCACGCCACAGGCAAAGCTCACACACGCACAAGCAACGCCCATCAAGAGCAGCTCAGCATGTCCTGGGTCTGCTGCAAATGCTCGCGTGACAACTCATCGGCTAGCTTCGTCTGCGCATGCGGTATGCCGTCTCTCTCTCTCTCTCTCTCTCTCTCTCTCTCAACTCACTTCAGCCCCACTGAGACTGACATTCATCTTTCTTTTTCGTGTCACTAGGCCATGGCACAATCCTCTGCCTCGGCTGCTTCAGCTACGACAACACATGCCGTCAGAACATTTTCCTCAAGACGGTCGTGAGCAGCAACAAGACTGCCGCGTCACCAGAGAAGAAGAAGAAGAAGCCGAGCCAGGTTGGCAATGTGAATGTGGCCACGAAGATGAGTAGTGGATCCGCAGCGGGACGCTGATGGTGACCATGATGGTGACACTGAAGGTGACGGTACAGTCATCGGTGGACGTTGACAGAGAAGAGGACACCAGCAGCATGCGAAGATGAGCTGATTTAGATTTCCCACCGGCCTCACGGCCACTTCTGACTCTGTACGACTAGTAGAAAGGGTGAATGAAGATCATAACGAGCCACGGCCTGATGAATCGCAATCAAACACGTTGCTTTGAAAAGAAAATGAAAAGAAAAGAAAAGAAAATCCCTTCACCTCACATCACAAGCCAACTCACACCTAACCACCCGCTAAACCCCGTCAGCCCAACCAGTAGCACCATGATACCCAGCAACACGCCTGTCGCGACTCGATCGCCAGCACCGCGGAATCCTCCTCCTCCTCCACCTCCTCCTCCTTCTCCTCCCCCTCCTGCATTGCCCAATTGCATCCCAGGCGCGCTCTGCTTCCCAAGAAAAACCCACAATAGACTCGCTGCAATGGATAGAAGTGTTATCGAAAGCAGTACACAAAGAATCCGGGAAACACTCCAGCTGACGATGAATTGTAGCCCTCTTGTTTCTGTCTCTGTCTCTGTCTCCGTCTCTGGCAGTTGTCTAGGGCCGCCGCGGCATCGGGTTCTGCAGCTATCATCCTCCTCCGCCGCCGCACTCGCCAACCGCCACGCCCAATTCACAAGAGCGAATTTCTGCCTTGCTTTTTCTGGAGAGCGATACATCTCCAGCAGTTTGTCGCCCGAGAATCGATCCTCTTTCGTCTGCTGATGCGCAGCCACAACAAAAGAACACGTATACCCGGCATCTGCAGCGCGCGTCGCGGGTCCACTGACGACGATACGCGTCAAGCTGCGCGCGGAGAAGAGACGGAACGGGCTTGGTAAGAGCGATTTGTACGCTCTGCGGAGGTGCAGGGCGAGAGTTTCGTCGTCAAAGGCGTGCTGGGATTCTGGTAGCCTGCCATTCTCGGTGGTGCGGATGGCGGAGTAGGCGTTTGCGGCGGGGAGGGTGAGGGTTGTGGTGCGTAAACGGGAGTGCGGGACGGAGCGGCAGATGCTGAGAGTGAGGAGGAGGACGTGATTCTCTGTTGTTGGTGGGTGGGCGGAGTGACTGTCAGAGGGGATTGGCGGAGGCGAGGCGTGGCTATATTTGCAAAGGACATCCGTTACTGATCTTGGGTAGGGCGTGCGAACGAGGTCTGGCGGTAGCGAGTGGCGCGTGCTGTCGACGTCGATCGGCGGAGGCACGAAATGGGCCTTCTTGCGAGATTGGCCACTGCGATGGGACGACGTCCGCTCCAGCGAGGGATTGGCGGGAAGCTGCTCGCGAGGACTGCGCGGGTCGTGGGCGCGATGTGCAGCGGGGAGGGCGGAAGCTCTCTGATCTTTGAGAGGCGACCGGTCGCTCTGCATGAGTTCCTGGTCGTTCATCATGCCTTGGATCAGCATCTCATACGCCATCTGGTGCACGCCGAGCCGTTGGTCGATCCTGTCGGAGTACATGGACGATGCGCGCACGTTCTCATGCATGCTTTGATGCGCTGGCGCAGATGCTGATGAGTGCCACTCTCGCCCAGAAGTACGGAACTGGTTCGTCGACGAGAGCCGCGTCGCGAACTTGAGATGCTGAGCATCGTCCTGGCGCTTTCGCGGCAGGAACTCCTCAACCGAGCCGACGTACGATTCGATATCGGGAGAATCAGGATGCGGTACATGCTGATTGAGGGTGGAGTCCATTCGCTGATATCCCTCCGACTCTGGCTCCATAGCTTTCATGCTCACTCGCTTGGGCTCGCATCGTGAAGCAAAAGACTGTCCAGAAGGTGGCAGCTGTTTTCGATTGGCAGGCGAGTGTGATCGCGACCTCGACACCAAGTCATCGGTTGTGATGGCTCGCGGCAGTCCCTCCTCGAGATCGGAGTCATCGTCGAAGAAGTCGATGGTGCGATGCCCAAAGTCTGGCTGATGTTCTATCGTCTGCAGCTGGTTGGCCATTGCACTGGACTCGGGACGAATACTCTTGGTCGGACTTTGCACTTGCTGAACCTCCGCTCTGCGGGCTGGCGAGTTGGAGAATCGAATGTTGCTGCTGTCAATGTGTAGACCGCGTTCTGCTGTTTGTTCTGAACCCATCGCAAGGTCTGTTCCCGTTCTCGACAATGCCAGTTGGTCTGGTCGGTGACCTTGGCAAATAAGGAAAAGTCGAGCTCTTTAACGCAGATACACGGCGTCAGCGAGGGCGACTCAGTATGTTGTTGAGCTAAGATGCATCTGTAGTGTGTGTGAGTGTGCATGCCTGGTCACAAGGTCAATGTTTTGATCAGTACGACCCAGCAACAACTGGAATGCGGATGGAAATTGGCCTCGGCCGGCAACAGGTGTATTCATTCATCAGTCTTTGAATCTGC
Source organism: Septoria petroselini (assembly GCA_022559915.2). Lineage (NCBI taxonomy): Eukaryota > Fungi > Ascomycota > Dothideomycetes > Mycosphaerellales > Mycosphaerellaceae > Septoria > Septoria petroselini. Next base: position 203,598 of record JAFJTQ020000046.1, read on the forward strand.
CGCCACAATAAACGCACACGTCGCACGCTGCGAATAGCAGGCTGGCCAGGGTTGTCGTAGAGCGTGCAGTAGTAGCTCCACCTCGTGAGATCTCGACCCACATGTCATCGGCCGGAGTCGACAGCGATACCTCCCCTTCCGGAACGTCAACCATCTGCAAATCCTGGATTGCAGGCAGAGTACCCGCAACGGCCGTCTCATCTAGATACTGCAAGCTGCATACGCCACATTGCTTCGTGATGCCGGGCTCCTGGATTGTAAGCAGTGAGAGTGCACATCTCCCAAACTGGTGACCTTGCTGGCATCTTGCCCACTTGAAGCTCTCGAATGCAATTGACTGGCGGCATATCTTGCACGTCTCACTCCACTCTGTCGCATAAGGTTCTTTCTGGCTCAGCGCGGAGTTGCCATCCAGCTTGGACAGTGCAATGTCGTAGATTCTCCTCAAGTCTATGCTGAGTTCGTTGAGTTCGACCAGAGTGTGTTCCACCGCGAGTATCGCTTTGGCAAGGTGTTTGACTATGGTCATCATGCATGCTGCACGCAGTACACTCTGTCCGGCAGCGATGTCGCAGATCCTTGTCGCCTGAGCGTGTCGCACGTCTCGATTGGCGAAGATGTAGACCCTGAACTTGCAGAGCAGCGTGTCAGGCGTGTCCGAAGCATTGTTGAGATCAACCTGACCGGCATACTGGTCTGCTGACAATAAAGCTCGGACGTTGTCCACCACGCTGTCAAAGTCGTCTTGGGACTGCGCGTTCTCCTCAGCTCTGCGTTCGTGACATCGCTTGAGGAAGAAGAGGACAGTGCTTGCTGGTAGGCCAGTGAAGACTCCTAGAGCGCCGTGACTAAGTCCCGCCGGGTTCAGACTGGTGTTTGGCTCAAGCGTGATATTGATCAGTGATGTTTGTTCCGCATTGATGATGTACGCAATTAAATCGTTGGGATGCATGCTGGCACACGTCGCCGCATAGCCACGAATCGGGGCACATGCAATGCCCCAAGTGCGCTCCTGAACATTGTCTCCAAGATCATACGTTGCACCATAGGATCCCTTCGCGTTCGTGAGTGCAATGTGCCATGCCGGCTCCTCAACAGCAGTCCGGTTTGCGCCCAGGGGCACAGGCAAGACGTAGGTTGGTGCCGTGGAGCTGGAAAGATGAGAGATGATGTGGAGACACCGGTCGCCATCCGCTCGACGGGTCATCATTGTTCCTGTGGCATCATCCCACCTGTCGTCCAGGTGGTGACTTTGAACATCCATAGACAGAACCTGCTTCTCGGTATCGAAAGACAGCAGTCCGCAAAGAACGAAATCGTTGGCAAAGGCAGTGACGTAACCGGCATCAGTGCCAGGCACGACTTTGAGCGGGCCAGTCATGTCTGCGTGATCATGAAGATGCCACTGCACGGAAGTCGACGGCGCAAACGAGGGCACCGCGACTCCTCTATGCCAAAGGACAGTGCTGAACAGCTTGCCCTGAACGATAAAGACCAAGGCTGCAAAGTGCTTGCCTGAACCTCTGTCTTGTTGCCACTCGCCAGCAGCAATGTGGTCGGCGCAGACGGGAGCCGCCGAAACAGGCTTCGGCAGCGCTATTGTCGATTTTAGGAGCTGATGGCCATCCACTTCTAGCAGGCGAGTGGCGTGTGTGACTGCCAGAGAGTCGATGACCACCGCGCTCCAGGCGTGTTCTCCGGTCAAGCGGTCGGTGTGCGGGGAGGACACATGGATGAGGAGCAAATGGCCACCTTCCGTTGCGACCACCATGTTTTGAGATCCTCTGAATAGCGCTGGATAGCATCTTTCCCGATCGCTGTAGACTGGCTGCAACCATGCAAAGGCACGCACACGCTGCTGTACTTGCAGCCACTCGTAACGCTCGTCCTCATCTTCCGCGCTGGCTTGCCGACTTTCTGCAAGGCCTTCGTAGAATATGCGGATAGCATGATTCACGACTATGGTGCGTGTCCATACCGGAGTCACCTTGGCCTCAGCTTCTTCAGACCAGATGCTCAAGACATGGTTGGTAGTCAGCACAGCAAGTCCACATTCTCCGAATCTAGTCAAGCCCGATGGCGACCAGGCGGCTGCGTGAGCGTGGAAGACGGAAAGCTCCTCCCCAACTGAAGTATTGCGATCTGTGAGGACTGCTGCTCGCGGAATCTCAGCAATGGTAAATGCGTTGATTCTGACGAGGTTCTCCGTGTCCCACCACAAGCGCCCTGGAGTCGGTTCTTTGAGACGTGGCGTGAGGAAGAGGATGTGTTCTCCGCCGAGAACGGCAAGTCGATTGTCCTTGGACCAGTGTAGATTGTCGTAGGAAGTGGGCCAGAAGGGCACCGTCAGATTACAGGCCATGGGCAATTCGTCCTGCTTGTCATTGTAGTTCTACAGAAAGAAGGGCGTGTCGGGTGTGAGCAGCCAGGAGATAGGAGAGCGTGTGATGATCCACCTACATCTGTGCCAAGTCAGTATCATCACCCACGACTGATGATGGGAATGTCGTTGTGATGTGGAAGAAGAAGAAGGAAGTCAGTTCAGTTGAGAAGAAGTGTTTTGTCTCAAGGCTCCAGTGCTCAAGCTAGTCCCAAAAGGGTGTGGCATGAGCCTCTGAGACAAGCACCTCCGAGCTCCTCGACCTCCCTCCTCCTCCTCCCACTACAGCTGCTCGTCTTGCACAACACAACGCGCTCATATTGCCGTGGACTTCCAGCAGCGCCGGCACGATGGTCATCTCATTCATCCTCATCCAGAATCGCCAGTACGTCATTTCCAGATCCTCTCTCCCCGTGACCGTCTAACACTCCCCCGCCAGAGGCAAGACCCGACTCGCCAAATGGTATTCGCCTTACAACGACGACGACAAGATCAAGCTCAAGGGCGAGGTTCACCGTCTCGTCGCCCCACGTGACCAGAAACACCAGTCCAATTTCGTCGAATTCCGCGGGTCGAGCAAGATTGTGTATCGGAGATATGCCGGGCTCTTCTTCTGCGCGTGTGTAGACGCCAACGACAATGAGCTGGCGTACTTGGAGGCTATACACTTTTTCGTCGAGGTGCTCGATCAGTTTTTTGGGAACGTGTGCGAGCTGGATCTTGTGTTCAACTTCTACAAGGTGAGTCGGGAAAGGATGTGTGGGATATGGGACCAGGGCTGACGGTTGCATGGCAGGTGTATGCGATACTGGACGAGGTGTTCCTTGCTGGAGAGATTCAAGAGACCAGCAAGCAGGTTGTGCTCACGAGGCTAGAGCATCTGGATAAGTTGGAATGATCGCTGCTGATCTTTCCACCGTACACGTACCATTTCCGCAGCTGTTGCTGTGCTGGAGGACCGAATGCCAGTCTTGAACTGCAGCGGCAGCAAACGAGGGCAAGCTGGCGCACCTGGGCTTACAGAGGCCGCTCGTCTCTCCCGCGCACGCTGCCCGGATCGCATCACAAGCAAGACCCGCGAGATGCAGGGACACGACGGCAAACAATGCATCACTGTCGGTCGACGACTTGCACATCCATTCCGAGTAAATGACTAAATGGACTATGCCGGGCCGACTACCAGCTCCCATGCAGCGGCGACTTGGCCGCGTAGTGCTCCGCATGTCATGGAATATTATGCTGGGTCGAAAGACGAGACCGGACCGCTTTCAACGCCATGTCGGTCCAAGGGTGTATCTGCAGCTCTGACGGCTGCTCAAAAGACTCCATACTGGTCCTCTTCCGGTAAAAGCACGGCCTGGCCACCGTAAAGCCGATCGTGCTGGAGTCATCTTTGGCGGATAGAGCTGGTCAAGTCCAGAGTGGATCAGTGGAAGGAGGCGCGGAGTGCCAGTTTGAGCGAAACGAAGTGCTGGATAGACGTGGGCAAGATGATGGAAGTGCTTTCATTTTCCTATTTCTCACAGAGTAGCCGGACAGGCCAGCGGCTAATTCTCTTGGTCCGCGGGAAATTGGCAAGTCTCTGCATCAGAGAAGCAGAGAAGCATTGTGAGCTGCGAGTCATTGCCTTGCATGCAGTAGGAAGCCTCGTGCGCTTCGTCTACTCATCAAATACTGAACAGCACGACCGAGTGGTGGAGTGGAGTAATTGCGCAACGATCGAAACACGAAAGCCGTTTTCTGAAATTTGTCGCAAACCATCTCGTCGTGGCCTGACTTCATGCTGGAAGCACGACTATGTAGTGGCTGTAGCCAGAAGGTATCTTTCTTGCATGCAAATGCGCAAGCTATCGAATACTATCGCTGCCGGTCTTGTGTTGCAGTGGCAGTTGCAGCTGCGCCCATTCTGTCTGGCCGTGCCAAATTGAAGCTGTAGCCAAGTTGCTCTTATCTGCATCAATGCGAGACGCAGAACATGCAAGAAGAAACTCGTATTCACCCTTCCCCTCTAATCATCCAAAGTCACAACCTCCAACTCACTCTCCGGCACATCCCCGACCCCCTTCCACATATTCTTCTCCTGTCCCTCGCCTAACCCCATCCCGTTGAACGCCCGATCCCCACACTTGATCGCCCGCAACACTACAAGCTTCGAATTAAACCAGTCCAACTCCTCAACGACATCCTCCATGTCCGTCTTCTCCCCACGACACGTCAGGACGAATTCGTCCTCCATTGTGCGCAGCGCGTAGTTGTGCCAGATGGTTGAGATGGTGCTGTGCTTGTTGCCCTTCATCCACATGAAGTCGCGGGGTTTGGATGCCGTTTTGGGGTTCTTGGTGCTGTAGAGGACGGCGATCCAGTAGCGGCGGTGCCAGGGGAAGGAGGAGGCTGTCTGGTTGGGGAGGTAGGGGACGAGGTGGGAGACGCGCGAGTGGAGGTCGTGGTAGGATCTGAGGAGTTTCTGGAGGTCTCGCGGGACGAGAGGGCCAGAGGTGCCGGATCGGCGGGCGAGTTCGGCGGCGCGGAGGGTCGAGGTTGGGGCGGCGGTTTTGGAGACGTTGTAGATTTCGCCGGTGGGGGAGAGGAGGTGGTTGGATTTGGGTGAGATGCCTTCGGATGGGTTGTTGGTGGTGACTGGGGGGGTTTTGGCGCGGGTGGATGGGTCTTGGTAGGTGTAGCCTTTGGCTTTGAAGGACTGGGTCAGTGCGGCGGTGTTGGAGTCTAGGATCTGGATCTCGTCGTCTTTGTTGCTGTTCTCTGCAGTCGGGTTATAGTTGACTGGCGAGAAGGTTCCATTGGATTGCTCGTGCTGAGTCGTCTCCTTCACTTGTTGTTGTTGAGAGTCGTAAACAGGCGGGAAGAGGTGGGGCTGGTCGTAGATGGACCGCTGCTTGTCTCCCTCTGGTGTGGCACCAGTCTCGACGATGAACTGATCGACTTGTCCGTTCGAAGCGACCAGCTTGTGAACTCCGTGGGAGTCTTGACTGTGGACTGGTGGCTGTGGCATGGACGTGTCCTCTGCAGCTTCGGCATCTTCTCCAGAGTCCGACTCGTCTTCGATCGGCACGCCGTAGTCCTGAGTGCCATTGGCCTCGGCGATGAAGGCATCCAGGTCGGGCTCGTCTTCGCCATCCTCGAGGTCGTACATGAATGGCATTTGCGACTGCTGCCCTGGTCCCTGCACGCCGAAAGTGGAAGCCTCGTGCATCTCTGCAGCTTCATCGGGCATCTCAGGAATGCCATCGGCGTCAAGCTCGACTGGGACTTGGTCGTAAAAGCCGACCGAGCGCGCGTCGTCCTGGATCGAGCAGTGGTTGTCAGAGTCTTGATCATCATCGCCTTCTGGCGCATCAAAGTACGTCGGGACTTCGAACTCGCCATGATCGACTGGGGCTTGATCGTATGACTGGATTGGGACTTCATCATCAACGGCTTCTTGTCCATACCGTCTTTCGTCGACGTCGGACTGGATCGCGACTTGGTCGTCCACGCCTTCTTGTCCATACTCTGGCTCGAGAGCTCCGGCGTCTTCTCCCTCCGTGCCGTACGAGTCACCGAGCCCTGGAAACAAATCCATGGCATCTCCACCGTCAGTCGGCATGAACGAGCTTGGTAGGGCCATGTCATCGACACCCGGATCACTCAGCCTGGAAGCATCCATGTTCGTGAACGAAGACTGATCACCTTCCGGGTAGGCGTCAGTGGTGACATCTTCTTTGGCATCGACGAACTCGTCATCGCTGTCGTCGTCACGAGCTGGAGTCGAAGCTTGGGTGTCGTTGCCGTGCAGCTCACATTGAGCCTTGATTTCCTTGCGTGATACCACCGGCACCAGCTTCTGCGGTACTGGAGTCCCGTCATCCATGACGCCGGCACGAGCGCGTTTGCTGGCTGGCTCGTCAGGAGAAGTGGAGTCTGCTTTGCGCTTGAGGCCCGACAGGGGCGAGCTGGTTGGCGACATTGGGAATGTTGCTGAGGTTGGGGTGCTGAAGCTGGTATCTCTGTTGCTCGTGAACTGGAGTTGGGATGTTGGGGATGAGAGGCGGTTCTTGATGTAGTCAAGGTGCTGACGGAACATCTTTGGCGTGAACGGAGGAGCCATGGCTCACACTAGTGTGATCAAGGTGACTGAGGGCGGTGCTGTGAAAGTGAGTGGAGTGATGGTGGTCAGCAAGCTTTAGTCCAGCCAGCTGTGTGGCAAGTTGTGAGTGTGTCTTCGTGTGCGTCGCGGTGACTGAGGTGAAGCCGCAATGCGGTGGATTCTTTGAGGGTCGACGTGATGCAGCGTGGCAGCTTGCATGTGAAGTGCAGCAGACCCCTGTCCAACCGAAAGTGGTTGAAGTGAAGCAGACAGAAAAAGTGCACCAGCAAGGTAGAGTGCTGCCGTGCTGCCACTGTCGTTCCGGAACAGGTGAAGCTCACGGCCTCAGCGCTTGACGAGTGAATGCGGGACGGATAGAAGGGCTGGTAACAGTGGAAAGATGTCGACATTCACCCGTTCGCATTGCAGCCTGTTCACAAGTGAGTTTTGATTGTACTTGTTAGTCTTTTCGTTTGTTCCATTCCTTCGTCCTCCGTTCCCAAGTGTACAGCACAGCTCAGCATTGCCTGCACTCCTTGACAGCTCGCCCATCCGCTCACTCACTCACCATGTCTGACAACGAACACAAGAAGCCAGCTGGCGGAACGGGGGCGTGGACCGAAGAAGAAAAGGTGTGTCTCATCAGTGGCCGGTTCCATCAGGTCATCAGTGCTGACAGTCACCACCAGCTCGGCCTCCTGTTCAGCATCATCGAGTCGTCTGGCGCAAAGGTCGATTGGGGCAGCACCCGACTGCCTCCCGGCCGTACCGTCAAGGCCTGCTCAGTGTGGCTCGACAAGCAGCGTGCCGCCCGCAAGAAGTTGAGAGCAGAAGCGGGCGAGGATGGCGAGGACGTCGCTTCGCCAAAGACTCCCAAGACCCCGGCAAAGTCCAGAGTATGCGGCGTGCACGTCTGTTTGCCCAGCGGCATGTGCTGACCACTGATCAGAAGCGTATTGCCAAAGATGTGCCTGAAGGCGAGGCAGATGACGAAGAAGCCACACCCAAGGCCAAGAAGGCAAAGACGCCACGCAAGAAGAAGGAGACGGCGGTGAAGGTGCAGGCCGGTGCTGATCCCGAGGAGGATGCCGAGAGTGGCGAGCAGGTGGTGAAGGCGGAGGTCGAGGATGAGATGATGATGACTTGAAGGGGGACGGTGCAGGTCCCGTCATCAAGTCCTGCGACGCTCTGCATTGAGCGAGCTAGAGAAGCTGTTGGGGCGGGTGAACAGCACATGCACACACACACACACGAGGAGTCCTCGACATGTTCGTTGGCGGGCGAGAACTACTGCATGGCATAGTATAGCATCGCCGGAGAGCCGTGGTGTAGTTCGAGCGGCGGAGGTGAGGGTGGAGATTGATCGCCTACCAACACGCTAGTCCTACACTGTATTGATGCCATCACTCCACCTGCATCCAACACATCAGCAGAGTGATGTTCTGTGGCTATATTGTAGAAGAAGAAGGAGGTCAAGGAAGTGTAGTTCTAGAACAGTGTAAGAAACAGCAAAAAGCTTGATTTGCGGACAGAGGACGGAAGAGGGCTTGGCGAAACATTGATGGACGAGACGCGCATATCCGTGACTTCTCTTCACTGCGACTGACATTCATCTACTGTCCTCGTTCTTTATGTTCTTTGGTGGCGCTGTAGGCAGAAAGCCTCTGATCAATCCCGCCGTCGCCGCATCCATATCCGCAGTCCTCAGCAGAAGCAGCAGAAGCCGCAGCATCATCATCCAGCGGCTCTCACTTCTCCCCCGATCCAACGCCCTCCACACCACCGCGCCGCCATTCAACCCTCGCGCACCTTCGACCACCGCTCATCGGGCCCCTCGATCCCTCATCGCCCACCGGATCGCCGCCCTCCACCCCTCCCCCTCCCCTTCCGCCTCCTCCGCCCCGTCTCGCGCCTTCAGCGGCACCTCCTCGACCGCCATGGACCACGCCACACCCAAGCGCAAGCAGCCGCCTTCTGGAAACGACTCGTCGCGCCCCACGAAACAGCTGCGTCGCCCCTCACAGTCTCTCCCGGTGGAAGGTGGCGGCAAGCAGATCGCAAACGGCGTCACGGCCTCAGCGGCAGATACGCCCAACGGACATGCCTCTCCACACTATTCCGTCGACGACGACGCCGCCAGCGTCATTGCCGCCGCGGGGCCAGACACGGCGGAATGGCAGGCCACCATCGAAAAGGTCGTTAGCAACGTCGTCAGCATTCACTTCTGCCAGACGTGCTCCTTCGACACCGACAGCGCCATCTCGAGCGAGGCCACGGGCTTCGTCGTCGACGCCGAGCGCGGCTACATTCTCACAAACCGCCACGTCGTAGGCGCAGGTCCCTTCTGGGGTTACGTCATCTTCGACAACCACGAAGAGTGCGATGTGTTTCCCGTCTACCGCGACCCCGTGCACGACTTTGGCATTCTGCGCTTCGACCCCAAGAAAATCCGCTACATCACGCTGAGCTCGCTGGAGCTGAGGCCGGACCTTGCCAAAGTGGGAGCCGAGATCCGCGTGGTCGGAAACGATGCGGGAGAAAAGTTGAGCATTCTGTCGGGTGTCATTTCGCGACTGGACCGGAATGCGCCAGAGTATGGGGAGGGCTACAGCGATTTCAACACCAACTACATTCAAGCCGCCGCGGCCGCGAGTGGAGGATCGTCCGGGTCGCCGGTCGTGAACATTGATGGGCATGCCGTTGCGCTGCAGGCGGGTGGCAGATCAGATGGTGCTGCGACCGACTACTTCCTCCCCCTCGACCGACCGCTTCGAGCGCTACAATGCGTAAAAGCAGGCAAGCACGTCGCACGAGGCACCATCCAGACACAGTGGATCCTCAAGCCATTCGATGAATGCCGCAGACTCGGCCTGACCCCCGAGTGGGAGGGCAAGGTGCGAGCAGAGTTTCCCAAGGAGACCGGGATGCTCGTTGCGGAAGTGGTGCTCCCCAAAGGCCCTGCGGACAGCAAGCTCGAGGAAGGCGACGTGCTTCTCAAGGTCAACGACAACCTCCTGACGCAGTTTGTGAAGCTGGACGCCGTACTGGACGACAGCGTGGGAGGCCAGGTCAAGCTTCTGATACAACGAGGAGGCACGGATATGGAGGTCGAGATCGGCGTGGGCGATCTCCATCTCATCACGCCCGACCGCTTCGTCTCCGTGGCAGGTGCTGCATTCCACAATCTGTCGTATCAACAGGCACGGCTGTATGCCATTGCGATACAAGGCGCGGGAGTCTACTGTTGCGAGGCTGCAGGCTCGTTCCGCTTCGATGGGTCGGAGTACGGCTGGCTGATCCAGTCGATCGACCACAAGCCGACGCCGGACCTGGACAGCTTTGTGGAGGTCATGAAGACGATCCCCGATCGAAGCAGGGTGGTCGTCACGTACAAGCATCTCAGAGACATGCACACGCTCAACACGAGCATCATGTTTGTCGACCGTCACTGGAGCAGGAACATGCGCATGGCGGTGCGGAACGACGTCACGGGGCTGTGGGACTTTACGGACCTGGCTGAGCCCATACCTCCTCAACCGCCCGTTGCGCGCAAAGGCAACTTTATCACAATGGCTGGCGCTCAGCACCGGGCGGCAGTCGACATCATCAAGTCGTTTGTGCGAGTATCAGTAACCCTGCCGCTCAAGCTGGACGGCTTCCCCAAAGCCCGCAAGATTGGCTTCGGTCTGGTCATTGATGCGGAGAAGGGTCTGGTGGTGATATCGCGCGCGATTGTGCCCTACGACATGTGCGACATCTCGGTGACCATTGCAGATTCGATCATCGTAGAAGGCAAGGTCGTGTTCCTGCACCCTCTGCAGAACTACACTGTCATTCAATACGATCCAAAACTGGTCCAGGCAGACGTGAAAACAGCAAAGCTCGCGACGGAGCAGATCAAGCAGGGCGAATCTACCATCTTCTTTGGCTTCAATCAGAATCTGCGACCTGTGGTTGCCAAAACCACCGTCACAGACATCACGACAGTAGCAATCCCAGCTTCTGCCTCGACGCCTCGATATCGGGCTGTCAATCTCGATGCCATCACCGTCGACACCTCGCTGAGTGCTCAATGTGGCAGCGGTGTCTTGATTAGCGAGGATGGTACTGTGCAGGCGCTCTGGCTCACATACTTGGGCGAACGCACCGGGCACAGCGGCAAGGACATTGAGTACCATCTGGGCTTTTCCACACCCGCCCTTCTGCCTGTCCTCGAGCAAGTTCGAACAGGCAAGAACCCACAGCTCAACATTCTCAACCTCGAAACGCAGACGATACAAATGTCTCAAGCCCGCATCATGGGCGTTCCTGAGGAATGGATTGACCGCGTCGAGCTTGAAGATCCAGAACGCCATCAGCTGTTCATGGTCCGCAAGGTCGACGCCGATGATGCTGCCGATTCCTCGTCAGACTCTCTGCAAGAAGGCGATATCATCCTGACGCTAAACGAGCAGCTCATCACCAGAGTGTCCCACATGGACCTCATGTACAACAACCCCGCGCTCAAGGCACTCGTCATTCGCAAGCAGCAACAGCTCTCGCTCACGATACCGACAGTCCCTACCCAGGAACTGGAAACACACCACATCATCGTCTTCTGTGGCGCAGTCCTGCATCGTCCCCACCACGCGGTCCGCCAACAGATCAGCAAAGTCCACTCGGACATTTACGTCTCTGCACGTTTCCGTGGTTCGCCGGCTTATGCATACGGACTGGCGCCCACAAACTTCATCCTTGCAGTCAATGCTGTCCCTGTCAACAACTTGACCGATCTGCTGAGAGAAGTGAGCAAGATTCCTGACAATACCTATTTCCGACTCAAGGTCATGACCTTTGACAATGTGCCCTGGGTTGCGACGATGAAGAAGAACGAGCATTACTTTCCGACGATGGAGTTTATCAAGGATCCTTCGGAACGCGAAGGATGGAAACGAGTCATGTACGAGGGCGGGGAGAAGAAGGAAGGCGAGGGAGAGATGTTGCCGGAGGTGCTCGAGGAAGGAATTGGTGGTACAGGGGAAGAGATGGAGGATGCTACGGCATAAGAGGTGGAGGTCCAGAAGGACACATGCACATCGTGGGGGGACAGCCTAGACAGTATGGCTTTGCTGCGTCGTAGTGACGTATCAAACACGGAGATCAGGCGGCCTTCGTTCTTCTCGAGAGTACTTGTCGACTGTGGTTGATTATTATCGTGGCCTCAGGCTCGAGTCCGGGCTTGGCGGGTGCCACTTCGATCCTGTGGCGTTGTCTTCACAGTCCCATAATGGTTCACAACGACAACATCGTCTGTTCTAATCTCGAACGCTGCTTAACACATCAGCTGGAATGGAGCACAAGGCGCTGGGCACGAACACTCTGATTTATTCATCAAATGTTTGGTGTGTGTCCACCACGAATCTCACTCTTTCCGACAAGTCAATCAAGTCCCTGGGAATCAACACGAAGCGGATATTTCTCGCAGCGAACATCTCTGCAAAAGACTGATCGATTCGCTCCCACTCCGCCATGTTCTCCGGAAGCAAACGAGTTCCATCGTCCGTCAGCCACCTCGATGTCGACTGGCACAGAAGAACGAGACCGTTCCTCATCCTGTCTTCCAAGTACTGCCACTCTGGCAATCTCAGGAGCTTGCTGGCGGCCTCTTGCCCGACATATAGCTGAGCCATCACGATTGGGTCCATGCCCGATCGGTCGGAGATGTACCACTGCGACGGACCTCCTTCAAGCGCCACCTCGGCTCGATGCTGTGCTTCGAGAATGGCTCTTTGAAGGTGGAGACACTTTTCCGGAGACCCCCTGATGTCTTCTCTGGTAATGTTGAGCGCGGAGACGACGCCCCGGGCCACTTCAGATGTATACGCTGGTTGTACGGATTCCGAGTGGTCATGTTGCTGCTTGGCATACTGTTGTTGCAAGGCTTTGAATAGAGTCGTCTTCCCAGTGGAGCCGGCTCCGACAATGTAAATGTTTCTTGGGGCAGACATTGCTGGCCTGGTCCTCAGCGGCGGTTTTTGCTCTTCAAGTACTAATTGCGCTGGACCCACTCATCGGCAAGCCTTCGGAGTGCCTTCCAGCTCATTCACGAGATAGGCAACGCAGCCGAAAGATGGGTCACACAACCGATGCGTGGACAGGCTTCGCTGCAGGAGCTGTGACAAGGCCCATGAGCTATTAAAAGTCTCGCGTCGCTTCCCATCACAGTGGAGCTTTCTACGTCCTGAACCTCGCTCAGATGGCCGGCATACGGTCCTTTCAAGCGACATTGCTGCCCAACACAAGTCCCACTGACGCTGAATGGAAGTTCCACGTGCCAAATGTGCCAGCTCCAGAGACTTTGGACAGTGCGAGTCTCATCAAGTCCATATCATTCATCTCATCGAAGCTCAAGCATCAAGTCCTGTTCAAAGTTCAGTCGACGCCGACCAACAGAATCACCAGGAACGAGCCACTGCATCGCTTGCTCTTGGTCTCGTTCGAGGACTTCCGCTTACGACTGCCGCCTCTTTCTGACTCCCAGGAAGTGCAACTCGCGACCGGAAAAGAATCTGCGGAATACATTGCGAAGCTACTGAAGACCGGCGTCGTGGTCAATGGCATCCACTACCATTTCTTTGGCCACAGCAACAGCCAGACCAAGTCACGTTCATGCTACATGTATGCGTGCTTCAAGGAAGAGCTCCAGAAAAAAGTTGAGTCACTGGGCGACTTCTCCAAAATACAGACTGTAGGCAAGAAGGCAAAGAGAATTGGTCTACTTTTCTCCAGCGCCGAAGTCGCTGTTGATCTGGATCCAGAGCGGTGTGAAGACATCCGCGATGTCTCGCGAAACGATCACACATTCACCGATGGCTGCGGACTCATCGCTAGTCGTTTCGCGAAGCTTGTTGCGCAGAAACGAGGCATCGTGTTTCGCAACAAGAGGTATTTACCTTCTGTGTTTCAAATTAGGTACCGCGGCTACAAGGGCGTCTTGACACTGAGTACAGCTTTGGAAGGGAAAGTTCAGGTGCAGTTTCGTGATTCTATGAGGAAGTTCAAAGACGTGAAAGATCTCTCGTTCTCGGTTGTGGAGTACTCCAAGGTTTGCATTTGCTTCTGCCATTGGCGTGGAATATATGCTCACGATATGCCAGCCCTACGCCTTTGGATACCTCAATGATGAGATTGTGCTACTGCTACATGCTCTCGGTATCTCTACCGAAGTGCTCGTGCGCCGACAAGATGAACATTTCCAGTTCTTGCACAATGCAGCCAATGGCGACGGGCGAGCTGCGTTCCAATACCTGTCGTATCATAACGAGATGAAACTGGCTGAAAAGGTACTCATGGAAGGGGTCGGAAGTGTCCGTGGAGCACTTCGCAAGCTGTTGAAGGATGAGATGTCACGACTCGTCAACAAGCGAGACGAGCAACGATGCAGGATCATGATACCGCAATCAAGACTTCTATTTGGTGTATGCGATCCTACTAGTACTACCACTCGTGAAGGCAGACTGAAGCCAGGGACATGCTTCGTTCGAATTACGGATCACGAGAACGGCGAGGCTCGAACGTTGATCAATACGCAAGTTCTCGTTACCCGCAACCCTTGTCTGCACCCTGGAGACCTGCAGAAGCTCAGAGTCGTTGATATCCCCGAGTGGACACATCTCAAAGACTGCATTGTTTTCTCAACTTCGGGTAATCGGCCCAGTGCTGATATGATGTCTGGAGGCGACTTGGATGGAGACAAATTCTTCGTTACCTGGGACCCAGACATTGTTCCACAAAACATCTCTGTTCCAGCCGGGTACCCAGGAGTGAAAGAACGTATAGAGTTCCAGGAGATCACGGGAGACAGGCGGGCAGAGTTCTTTGCTCACTATACGAACGCTTCCCTGGGACGAGTCAAGAACTTGTACCTGAAGTGGGCGAGACTGAAAGGACCCATGAGCGCAGAGTGTCAGCAGCTGAATCGACTGTTTTCTCAGTGCGTGGACGGAAATCGCATCAAAGTCCCGCAGAATCTCGAGGATCCACCGGAGCCAGACCCAGATGCTCCGCAATTCGTGCTCGATGTGCTCCATCAACATGCTACGAGATGGATTGCCACGATGACAACCACAGTTGACGTGATCTCCGAGGATATCCTGGAGTTCATCTCGAGCCGGGAAGACTTTGCCTTGACGGAGTTTGAGCTCCTTCGTCTTGTGTTTGCAAAATGTAGCAGGGAGAAACTTGATTTTGGTGCCTATGCGCAGCATTTCAACTATGCAGCATTGACGGATGAGCAGAAGATGTGGGTTCTGAACGCACTGCCGCCAACAAAAGACTTGCCTAGCTTGGTCATGAACGGCCTGCTCCAGTCACGGCTGGTCAATCCAGCTGAGCTGCGCCGCTTCGGACTAGATCATTCGCGGCTGCACTGGCAGCCAGTCTTCACATCCGACTCCGACCGAATGGGCCGCTTCCTGAGCACTGCAGCTCAAACTCTGGAGACCTTTCACAAGAAGCTCATCATCCTTCAGGCAAGCGAAAGGTTGCTGCTGATGATCTACATCCCGCAGAAGATTGTCAAAGCAACGGAAACAGCAGTCGATGCAACCGTGCGGGTCTTTGCTCTGCCAAGATCTGCTGGATCGGACTCTAGCAACTACCGCGTACAACCCACGAAGATTTCCTCGAAGCTGTATTGTGATGATGGCGCGTTCCAGCTGTACGAGGGCAAACGCGGAAACACGTTCATTTTCTTGACGAGAGGCCCACAAGATGTTACATCGTTGCGCGACAGTAGCAGTAATCATGACCAGCGGAGAAGGAGGCAAGAGCTGGTCGATGATGGGACAAACTATGATTGTCGTGCTAGTGTTGCTCTGCAGAAGATCAGCAGTTCCGTCCAGAGGCACGTTGGCAGGATGAATCGGGCTGGCATACTGGGGGCGGAGATCTATGTCATTAGCAACAGGGATATCGAGTCCATGCGCTTTCTGGATGCCTGGCTTGATTCCATCGACACAGACGAAGTGTTGCCGCTTTTCGAAACGAAGCCACAAGAGTATCGTGTGCCGACTCTGGACACTCTGGACCGCGAGGGCATTCCGTCGGTTGTGCGAGCTGTGGTCTGGCAGAAACAGCTCGCGGTACTCGGCACCATGGCAGAGACTAAAGACGTCTGCATGTGTTTGCAGCTCCTCAACGAGGCAGGACAAATGTCGATGCTGCGAAACACATTTGCGGAACTGCTTCGAATCGCTCATCAGGGGCAGGCTTCGATCGAAAGAATGACTCTTATGCGCGTGCTACTGAGATTCCTAGAGGAAGCTGCATTCCTTGCGCAAATGTTAATGGAGTCGGAAGCCTGGTCGGTCTGCAAGCTTGCGTTGTCGGACGAGGCTTCTCGTATCTTCCCGTTAGTGCTGAAGCAACTTGTGCTTAGTGCGAACAAGCTTCAGGCGCTTGTTAGACAGCCATTCTTGCTGCTGATTCAGGAGCTCCCACAAATGCCGAGGTTACAGCTGGCGGAGCTCGTGGAGCTGATCGCTCTTGCTGTCGGAGAACCCGAATTTGCTATTGATCTACTCCTCGAATGCATCCAGCCAGAAGCGTCTAGGCTTTTGGCAAGCTCGCTGGAGGAGAGCGAACAATTTCTCAAGCACTTGGTAGGGATCGCGCTCAACCATATCGACGAAGCCAACGGCAATCGAAGACTTTCACCGCAAAGTTTGCAGCTGCAACACGACGGTTTCAAAGATGGCTTTGAGGTGGTTAAAACTACTTTCCGGATCGACATGTCAGAAGGCACGCCACGGACCGGTGACCACATCAGATTTGTGGCTGTTGGAAACCCTCAGAATGCTCCCTTCGAGAAACCGTATGCCATGGATGCAGTCGTGATCACGTCGACCAGTGGCTCGGCGTCGTTCCGTTGCTTGCATGGGCCTCCAACATACCTTGCTGATTGTGCATGGAGGTTCGTGAATTGTGGCTCTTTTGTGACCAGCAAAGCCATGATTGATGCAGTCGCAACTTTCTATGCTGTGGGAGTGGACTGCTGCGAGCTGTACCATCAATTGGTCGGGAAAGCAGTGGAGCCTGCGTATGAGGAAGAACCGCAACAGCGCATCACGGAGACAGGGCTCAATGAAAGTCAGAATCAAGCATTGACGGTCGCATTGCAAAGCCCATTGGCATTCCTGTGGGGGCCTCCAGGCACAGGAAAGACTCACACTATTGTCGTCATTCTCAAGCGGATGCTGCAGACGTTCAAGCAGCATCGCTTCCTGGTAACGGCACCAACGCATAATGCTGTCGACAACATCCTTCAACGATACATCGCTGAAGGTGGAATCGCGGTCGCCAAGCCCCTACGGGTGTCTACAAGTCTGGGAAAAGTGGCGCCGGAGTTGCGTGCATACACCTGCGATACAATGTTGGGGAAGGATCTCTCTGAAGGCTTTGCAGGACAGCGACAAGCTCGAAAACGCGTAAAGGAAAGTCGCCTTATTTTCACGACATGTGTCGGTTCTGCGCTCGGACTGCTCCGAGACGAGAGATTCGAGATCGTCCTGGTTGACGAAGCGTCACAGCAGACCGAACCAGAGACTCTGATCCCCTTGACAAAAGGTTGCAAGCGGGCAACCTTGGTCGGCGATCACGTCCAGCTTCGTGCGACGGTGCAAAAGCATGCAGTCATCACTGGGTTCGACATTTCACTGTTCGAACGGCACTACGGACTGCCCGCCTTGCCTGGGATATCCAAGATCATGCTTGACACTCAGTACAGAATGCATCCGGACATTTGTTCGTTCAGTTCCAAGGAGTTTTACGATGACAAGCTGCATTCGGCTGCAGCCATGAGTCATATCGCTCTTCCTGCTTCACAGTTTCCGTGGCCTAAGACGGGACGAAAAGTTTTCATCAAGTGCACGACGCCCGAAGATTTGGGGCATCAATCGAAAGCTAATAGAGGACAGGTGCAGCTCTGCCGGAGAGTGTGCGAGCTTTTGTTGGCACAGCCGGCCACCGCTGTACTCAAACCTGCTGCAAGTGCAGACAGGTTAGTTGAAGCCAAGAAACCGAGTATTGCAATACTCACGCCATATACTCGCCAGCGAGATGAGCTCAAGTCAGCTCTGCCAGGGCTGGAGGTCTCCAGTATTGACGGGTTTCAAGGCCGCGAGGCAGACATTATCATTTTTGTTACGGTTCGCTGCAACGAGCACTTGGACGTCGGGTTTCTCAAAGATATGAGACGGCTGAATGTTGCCATGACGAGAGCCAAGGCGGGTGTGATTATCATCGGCGACAAAACGACTTTGACGGCTCAAGCTAGTGAGGATGCTGATGGCGCGAGCAAGGCTGTTTGGAAGAGGTTGGTAGACGGTTGCGAAAGTGTGCTGATGCCAAGCGAGTAGGTGGTGGTAGGTGAGTAGTTGGGGAAAACTAGCTTTGCGCTCTCTACTGCCCCTACGGAAGCCGCACTCGCGGTACTATACTAGAGTCTCGACCGCTACGTTATGAGGTGGCGTACTAGTCTATCTACGCGGACCAAACCCAATGCGTTCGATTATATGCGGATCAACAATTTGATGCAGCGTCTAGGGGCTTCAGCTCGGCCACTTGTGGCGAAGCTCTAGAAATCGACGAACTGGACGTATAAGAGCATTTGGAAGCAGCTCCTCTACTTCGTCTTCCATCGGTAGCTATTCTGGTTATCTCGGGTCTAACCTCGAACCCGGACGCGCCTCCTATACTCTGAATAATCCTCGCTAGTACCTTCTAGACCAGCTAACCATTACCTGAAACACCCATCCGACCTTCCTTCATTCCCTTCACAACAGCTGCCTGCTTCTGGATTAGGTCTCGGGCCGCCCTGAGCGACTTTGTAACATAATTCGTGGAAATCTGGACCATTGATAAATACGCCATCAGCGGAGCACTAGAGCACATGTTAATGAATCCCAGAGCAATCCCGGTGGTATGAACAAATACCCAGACTTCGCCTTCTTTATAAACATCTAAGCTCAAGTTAGCTTATGCTAGCGTAGAAGACGTCAGCTTTAGCGACGTACCAATATTTCGGTACGGTCTTCGACCGCAGACTTGAAGAGTCCCACATACGTTCGGAGTCCCCGTCTCAGCGTATTTCATGCATTTGCACCGAGGATACTGCTTAGCCAAGATAGCAACGACGAAGCTTGAACGACGGATCAGTAATATAGATACTATGCAGCCAACAAGGGACCTACAGAAAAACCACTCCAAAGATAAAATGCATGGTCGGGATAATCTTAAGGCACCGATCCTAGAACGTGAGATCCGGACACAGTAGTCAAGGCAGTAATCGGAAGATATCGACGAGTTGTGACTATTAGGATTTATTGGTATGAGAGGAACAGTATATCTTTCACTTGTTCTCACTCGAATGCGCTTGTGGACAGTACGTAAATCATGCAGAACAAGCATGTACACGCTGCAAACAGCCTCTACTAACACCAACACATCGATACGAACATGTAAGTACCGATCTTCGAACCAGGATCTGCCCTAGTAGAACACTCATTTCGTACCCTAGTCTAATCCCTGTTTCTCTCGAACCCAAATGATGACCGTTCTCGAGCCAGGCAGGCTCTGTACCGCCCTCAAAGACCTATTTCTCAAACTCTGATTCGCTACATTTCTCCCCTGCCGTAGCAATACTAACTGTGCTTATGATCTAGACCGATCCATTAAACTATACAAGAGCCCTTATTTGCCAAATCACGCTATACTTTGTCGCAGGAATGCCGTACCAACACTACTTACACTAAGGTTAAGCAGAGAGTTCCTATCCATTGTTTAGGTTATCTAGGCAACAAATGCATACCGATGAACACGCCAGCAGCCTTGATAGATAGACAGAGGGAATTCAACTGGGATTCGAGCATGCTAGCGAGCGCTATCGCAACCTGGCCACATTTATGTGGTATGAAATAGTGAGCTCGAGATCATGTCTTTCCGAACCTCAGCAAGCCTAGCTTTGAGCAAAGCCATTTAATGCGTATGCGCGCAAGAGCGTTATTTTGGACCAGCTGCGAGTATAGCCCTAATTAGAGGGCTTTGTCACATGAGCGACCCAGCCACCCAGATCGTTCTAGATGCCTGTTGCGGCGCGCCCAACAACTTTCCGATACGCGCGACACTGTAATTGGCAACTCTAAACGCCTCTTTGTTCCGAATACGCACATGCATTACCATGTCTGATGCTGCGACGTCTAGTCTCTTCTCTGCACACCCTAGCTGTTCGATGTTCACGGAAGACAAGAAGACGAAAGCCAAACAGGGATTAAGCACGTCTTATCGTTATTAGCAGAAGTTATAAAGGTCTAAACCTTTGCGCGCATTGCTTGTACTGTTGCACGGCATTTATTGCGCATGTATGCTGTAGCGGGTCATTGGCAAAGCAGAACATTTCGGGACACTGCTTCTATCGTATCTCTAACGCCGGAAACTACTGGTGCAAGTATTAATAAATGTGCACACATGGCGACGCAACGTAACCTTCGATACCTGTCCGTAGCCCTTGTAGATTGCCTCGAAACCCAGCATTCGAAATGGTCTGCCTTCGCTGCTTATTCGAGGGAACGCCCATGTAACATTTCTCCGAAGATTTGAACCCTAGAGAAAGGTATGGATGCGTTGTGCGTTCCTAGGCTGTCTGCATTCTGGCCCGTGCGCACCCCTCATGTTGGATCTACCCCTGAACAAAGCTCAAGGAGCTATGATCTCTGCGCAGTGCCGCAGGCTGTCTACGCCTGCCCACTAGTTATCGCACCTCCCTCCGAAATTCATGATAATTCTCTTCAACCAAGAGACAAGACCTCTCAGTCCCACGTATCCGTACTTTCAACCGCACGCGCCGCATTCCTTATCGCCTCTTGCTACGATCATTGTTACGAAGTCTGCAGAAGATATGCTACCTTTCAAAGCTTTTGCTCTCTTTTTTCGTCGCAATACTCTATGTCGCTGCTCACCTAGCACAGAGGTATGTGGAATCCGGCAGATTGAGGTTCAAAGCTAATTTCCGTGTAGTTGTGTGCAATTCTCCTGTGCTGCGGAGTCTTCTCGATCTCCTTACGATCTTAGAGCTAGAGATCGCACTGAAAAGTTAGCCTACTAATTCCTAGTGATCAACATGCTACTAACTTGTATCAAGTCTAGAGAATTCCGGAGAGGATGCCTACGAGGTTGGGATTGTGCAAGAGAGATCACTCGTTAAAAGGTCCAAGTACTCCGGTAGTTTTTTCTTACTAGTGCTGACTTAAGGCTATAGGGACGAGCTCGGCTTTCAGATTGCGTGTTTAACTGCTGCTGCCACTCCGATAGCTTTTGGAGCGTATACCCGTTTCGAGATATATCATCCCCAACGTAACATTATCTCTATACAGATGGTGTCGACTTTGGGCAACGCGTACAAGAAACTTACTATTACTTTGGTTGGGGCCGCGGCAGGGCATGCAACGGAATATGTCCTTAGATTATTTCCTGGAGAGATTCATCAAATATACACGGCAGGTGCTTCGGATTTTAAAATTGAAGGGCAACGGCTATAACATTGATATAGCTCGGCTTACATGTTTATGATGTCACTTTGGCGCAAGACTTTCGAGATGTACGGCTATAGCAGGACTCTATCCTATCGAAGAAATCGACACTCTATATTAACATGTACTATTAGTATATACTATATAGAAGCAAATATTTCTTTCGACGATGCGCAGTTCGCTCTGCTTCTATTGCTTGCGGTTAGCAAAACCTACCGGCGTATTTATGAACTCTACTAGAGGAAAGTCCGTTTGCTTCAAAACACAGCCGACCCTATCGCCCGTACTAGAGTTACGTAGCCTTGCCAACGAACTCAGTAGTAGTCTAAACGAAGAAATTGCAGCTTTAGCGCTTGACGATAGCAATCCCGTTGCAGATATCCTTCCTAGCGAATCTACTCCGGAGCCGACGTGCTTAGCGCCCCCTAGAGCGATATTTACTAATGTTCCTGGCGCAAGAGGCCGAGATCGATAGTGCGGTAGGCTAAAAGATTTAGAGCCAGAATATCAAAGCACTAAACGACTACGAGAAACTGTAGGCCTTACCCATATCTAGGCACTTGGAGTTACCGGGAATGTGTCGCTGCTATCAAGGGCCAGGAAGAGTCTAATCCTTCAAAATGCTGCGTTGTGCTGCCCAAGTGCCCTAACTTTTGAGACTTTCATCATTTCTACCTGTTAGGATCGTTAGTCGAGGGGCAGAATGTTGGCTTTGCAAGAGGAGTCTCCATTTCGTATTGGTCGTTGCCAGGAGAAAAGACAAGGACAATCGCAAACGTCGACCGAAGAAAGGCAGTCCCAGAGGCAGGTTCGCATCACGACGCTTGAAGCATCCTGAACCACGTCGCAATGATGGCAAACATCGACCAATTCAGCCTACGATCACGAGAGTCTGTCGACTTTTATGTGAGTCACTGCCTGTATTCTATGCTGGGAATGAATCCTGGCTTATCTATAACGAATTCGCTCTAAGGACAGAGAAAGACACATCCGAGGATATCATTTATCAAGCCGCCGAGGATTCCCTTCTTCCGGCTACCTTCCGTTTGCAAGCAAGTTCAACGAGGCGAGGTTTCGTGCCTTGGATCACGCAAACGCCAGATAGATGGTTCGACCAGATGCAGCGTATCTCGCTCTGTAGATACGGATCTCGTTGGCCGAACCGCTGGAAGATATTGCTGGATCTCAAGACGGGAGAAGTTCTGTGTGTAAGGCATCACACGACCTGCGGGGATGAGGCTTGCAGCACAAGACGAGAGTTCAAGAATGAGCTCCAAGCTGTCATGAATGAAGGGAAAAACCAGAGCGGGCTGGGGACCTTGAGGATATTGTTGAGGAGGTTGGATTGGATGCACAAGATTCCGCCATATCAAGACGACGACGTTCCAGAGGGATATGGGTTCGAGAGAGAACTTGGAGAGGGTTGGGAATCTCATTGGTAGTCAATCTGAACCTCCGGCTGCCAGTCTGTCTTTCATATTTCGCCTCCACGGTCACTATGTCGATGAACAACTCTTGTTCAAGCATAGATATATTCGCGACAAGCCCTAATCTAGGTCCCAAGTTGCTTTAAGGAGGTCCGTAGCGTATATTGTAAGACTGTCTGATACAAACGTCACTCCTCCTTGAACAATCTCGGATACCAATTGCAAGCCTCCAAAACTATCGTCTCTAAGAAAAATGTCGATTGCAGTTGGCAGCGGATTATGAACTTTTAGGGTGCAATAGAGGGAAGAGACCCTTGTAAGGGTAAACGCGATTCCGGCTATAACTTTTGTTGACGATGCCCCGCGATGATCGAAAGGAGCAGATATAGGTGTATAGTCGTCCTTAGTAGGGTTCTATGGATGGTTCTTTGGAAGGGTCTTTGGACGGGTATTTGGATGGGTCTTTGAACGAGCTTCCAGAGTATCGTCATCGCGCCTCAAGTTGTTGTTGTTTTCTGAAGGACCTTCCAAGATTGGACTATCGCGCTTAGATAGAGTACTAAGCAAACTCATGTTAGTAATAAACCATTGCTGCTTCATGTACATAGTCCTACTCCGCGATTCCCGTTGGACTGCGATTGTGTAGTTTAAGCTCTGTCCTAGCTTCGTTCTCTAGACCTTTGTTGCCGTCCGATAGGAGAGGAGCTGCGAGGCTTCCTACTAGAAGGGCGAACGCGGCCAGGAAATGGAAGAACTGCATATCCGTAGACAGTGCGTTGGATTAAGCTAAGGATAGAAAGGAGCTCCGGTGTATCAATATAAGGAAGCAGGTTGAACGATAACATAACGAGGAGCTGCCTTTTCTGCGACATGAGGCAATAAATGCTCGAAGATCGAAATCCATGTTAAACTTCGTACGTGAGGGGTTAGACATGGGGCATCGGCGTGATAAGAAGGAGTCCAACATACGACAGGTATGCGTACAGAGAATACCAGCAGGGGTATGGGTCGCCTGTCTAGTCTACCTGTCGCTTAAGACGCGGTAGTCTGTAGGCTGGTAGCGTCAGGTCTGCCCCTCCGCGGACGTTGTTCGGAACCAGAATCGGAAGGGCGCAAACGAGTGGAATGAAAAGGAATGCCCAAGGCCAAGCCATAGTGGTAAGACAGGCTAACAGAATTGAACCACACAAGAGGGTGTGTACTAACAACGAGAAATGGTGCCGTAGTAGTAGCTCCAAGGGTCTCTTCATAGAATGAAGACGCCTCCCTGGATTAATCTCTCTTGGAGATACCAATCTCGATATTATCGTGCAAACGAAGTAGCAGACTTGTTAGGTAGACTGGCATCGCCGAACATCTTCCCGGGCTGCTCGCACAATGACCTAGAACTGTGTTCAATAATAAATCAGCTCCTAGGTAGCATGCTAAAACGTTCCTGTCTGCCTTCGTATAGGCTCGTACTAGAAATACATGAACTCTGTACTAGCGAGCTCAAGGGGCGGCATGTGCCTTCTGCAGGGCATTTAGACTATAACAACTAATAGAGTCTAATATGGAGTCCGACCATTTGTTGGTGCCCTAAGTGCGTCTCCTTCTGTCCATGTAGTGTGAGTCTCCTTCTAATCACGCCGATGCCCATTTTTGCCCCTCATGTATGCAGTTGAATATGTTTTCGAGCTCCCATGCTCAATTTTCACTCCTTGTAGTTACATTCCAACACACTTCCTCGAGCATTCGTTGACCGAGGCGCCTAGAACAGTACGATGAAGCAGGTAATGGGTCTAGCGACGGTCTTAGCCAGTTCTTAGGCCAGGACGAAACCACACTATAACATGGGCTACCTAGACATCTAGGACGGGCAGTCAGGTCGAGGTCGAGCTCCCTAGTAAATATCAGCTGTCTTCTGTCGCAGATCTCATCGGGAGCGAGACCGACTCCTTGAGGCCTACATTTGCTTCTTTGCACACTATGTCAGCTGGCCTGTTCGAACGCCTGGACCCTCGATCGATGAGCAAACACATAGCATGCATCGCTCTCGTTGCTCTCTGCAATGCGTCTGACCCAAGGGAGGGAAAGCCGGGGGGGGGGCCACCAGGACCACCAATACCACCGAATCACCCTCATCCCCCACATCAGAGAGGCCCGCCGAACATTGCACAAAGCGTCAAAGCTTAGGGCAACGTCACTTTGCTTCATCTGCACAATCCACCCCAACACTTTATGCCATGCATCCCAAACGCAGTAGAAAATTCGCAGTTGCTCTCGCCTCACATCTCGCTTGCATATCTGGGGGCTGGAAAGCACAGTCGGATTGCAATAAGACCTCGTCATAAATGTTATTTACTTTAATTTCTTCTTTCTCCTCTTATATTATAAATGTTTTACGTTAACCGATCGTAGATTCCTTATACTTCCTAGAGCGCGCGCTCTATAACTATAACTTAAGCCCCTCGGTAATAGACCTAAACTAGTAGTCTATTTCGTAGCGTAAGTTAGATAGTAAGCCTACTTAAGGAGCTAGATACTAACCTATTTATAGCTTCTAGCGCGCTAGCTAGCTCGGAGACGTTAAGAGTAGTATAATTTCGGCGTAGATTAACTAGTAATACGCTACTAACTAGAGTTATAAATACCCTAACTATAGCCTTTAAGTAGCTAGTAGCTCTTGGCCCTAGTCCTTTCGTACTCTCTATAGGTATAAATAAGCTATTTTCGACTATACCTTTATTAGTACCTCCGATTCTAACCGGCGCTTAGCGCTAAATATTATTTATAGGCTTAGCTCTAGCTCTAGCCTTACTCGTAGCTTTACCTTCGACTTTAGTCGCGGCTCTAGTACTAGCTATAGTACTAATACTAAGTTACTAACTCCTACTACTAAGTCTAATTCTTTAGTAGATTCTATATCCTCTATAGGGGTCGGAATAGGTAGTTAAAAATAGCTTAGGGTATAGGTTAGGTTAGGTATTAGTATATCTATAGAATTTAGGTTTAGGGTAGATAGTTACTACCTAAGCAAATAGGTTTAGATTAGGTTTTAATTTAATAGGTAGAATTATTAGAATATATAGGACGATCTAATAAGTTAGTTACCTCTCTAGAGGTAACTAGTACCTTAGGTATTAAGAGTCTTAGTAGAAGAAGAACTTCTTCTCCGCCCTCTCCCGTAGTCCTAGGTAACTAATATAGATAGATAAATCTTATTACCGGTCTACCTCTTTTTATCTAGAGTAAGTAGCGTACTCTATTTAGTTTATTAAAGAGAAAAGCTATAAAAAACCCCTCTTATCTCTCTTTTATATTATAGTTAGTAGCTACCCCTTATTTAGCTTCTACCTTTCTTTATATAAAACTAGGCTTCTTTATAGCCTTCTCCCTCTCTACCCTTTCTCCCTCCCTCTCTCCCCTCTCCGCCCTTTAGTTTAGCTTTACCTTTTCTAGTTCTAGTTCCCCTTTAGCTAGTAAGAACTAGTTTAGGACTTCTTCCTAGATTAGCTACCTTACTATAGCTTAGAGACTCCTCTTTATAGTAGTTATTTCTTCCTAGTAGCTTATTCCTACTCTTAAGAATAGCCTCTATCTACTAGCCTAGTATCTCCTATAGGATATATATATATATCTTATAGTTTAGGCCCCCTAGTTATATAGGCATTATAGAAGGACTCCTAGGACCCTTCTCTTAGTAAGGTATACGTTTAGACTAATATATCCTATCCTAACTAGGGTTATTATCGTACTTATAGGCCTAGGCTAGCTAGAGTATAGGTCCTAGCTCTCTCTTATATCTATTAAGGTCTATATAGCTAGGTTATCCTTCCCTATATTTATCCTCTTCTACTTTACTTTCTCCTATTCTTAGTCCTACTTTTATTTAGCCTACTAGTCCTTCGGTTAGTTTTCCTAGTCCTATTATTCTCTCTATTACCTATCCTATTCTCTCTCTTACTCCTCTACTAGGTTTTAGATCTCTATTATCCTTATTTAGCTTAGCCCTAGGTTTAGTCTCTTCCTAGCCTTAGCCTCTCTCTATATAATCTTTAGGTACTAGCTCCTAATATAGTAGTATATAGGAGTATCTACTTTACTTACTATATAGTATCTAGAGAGGTCTTAGGTATATATCTAGATTAGAGGGATATTTGCTTCTCTTTATAGGACCTACGTAGAGATAGTCTTATATACCCTAGTAATATTCCTTAGGGCCTAGGTCTAGATCCTCTTAAGTAGTTTAGTTAAGCCTTTATTATAGTCCCTTATACCCTCTAGGTTTAACTAGTTAGGGTACCTATAGACAAGTATAGGCCTAACTACCGCTATATATAGGTGTCTTGCCTTCTAGAATAATGCCCCCTATATAGATTTATAGAGTCTCTATAGGGATTAGATCTAGTATCTACCCTTCTCTTCTACCTTTTTAATATATAGGCCCTATCTAAGTTTAGTATCTACCTAGACCCTAAGGAGTCTAAGGGATAGTAGTAGGCCTCCTTTAAATCCTAGGATCTAGATTATTGCCTATATATTATACCTTCTACTCCTTATAAAGTAGATAAGTTAGTATTTCTATAGTACGAATATAGCTCTATGTTTCCCTACCTATTCTATATATTTCTAGTATACCTTTTCTAACTATCTATAGTTCTCTTCTATAGATATACTATATATTAAGATATTAGAGTTATCTATAAAGCCTATTGCTATTATATTCCCTTCCTATAGGGCTAGGAGGAGGGTAGAGGTAAAGAAGAGGAATAGGATTAGAGAGAGTATTAAGCCCTATAGTATCCCTATATTCTATAGTCTAATTTAGTCTATAAATTCTCCTAGCTTTAGGTATATAGTCCTATCCTAGAGGAATAACCCTATAAAGTTAATAATATAGTCTAGGTAGCCTTATATCCTAATATTATAGAGGAGCCTCTAGTAGGACACTTTATTAAATACCCTAGAGATATCTAGGTATAGTATTAATACTACTACTCCTAGCTTTTCTTTCTAGATAGTCCTTACTTATTTAGTAATAAGGTCGAGGGCTATTACTATTAATCTACCTAGCCTAGCTCCTATTTAGGCCTCTAGGAGGAGCCTTCTCTTCTCTACCTCTTTAGATATTTTCTTAGTAATAACTACTTCTAGGACCTTAGTAACTATATTAAGGAGCGCTATTAGTCTATATACCCCTACCTTAGTATAGTCTAGCTTTTATAGTTTCCTTAGGACTACTATAATTAAGTATTTAAAGGGCTTAGGGTAGTATACTTACCCTATATAGGCTAAGAAGAGCTTAGCTAGGAATAGGGCTAGTTCTATCCTATATTTCTTAAGGAGGGTGTTCTAGATCTAGTCTAGGCCTAGTACCTTCTTAGTAGGGAGTTTTTAGAGGATAGCTAGGATATCCTTCTAGTATATTTTCTCCTTTATCTAGAACTAGGTTAGTAGTACTACCTCTAGGATATCTACTAGGTTAGCCTCCCCTTAAGGGGGAAAGAAGTATTCTACTAGGATTCTTGCCTTACCTTTATTTATATATCTATTTTAGTATATAGAGCTAGTAAGGGTAGGGAATTATAGGGGTATATACCCCTAGCTAGCCTTTTCCCTAGCCTATTTAGCTAGTTTCTATATCCTACTAGGGTCTTCTATAGCTTCTTTAACTATCTACCTCTAGGATATGTTTAGGGCTTTCCTTACTAGTTTATTCTTCCTATAGCTAGCTTCTAGGTAGTTTCTATAGCTAGCTTTAGTTAGGATTACCTTCTAGTCTCTTCTTACC